>VNJO01009500.1:0-31761 GCA_008042535.1 Drosophila tani | reverse complement strand
TAAAATTCTACATGTAAAATGTAAAATTTACAGAATTCGATTACTAAAATGGTTCGATTTTCAATGATCCAATTGCAGACTGCAAGGGTATACCAACTTCGGTTTACCGAAGTTAGCTTTCTTTCTCGTTTTTATATATATTAAGTACAGAATAACGGCGTTTGCTAAAAATAAACAAAAACTTTTTTGACTTCAAATAAGTTACTTATGCACTCTTCTATTCTTAGCTTTCTTTTATATATTTTGTACGCTTTATTAGATTAATTCGCTAAAAATTGCAAATGAAATGGAAAACTAAAAAGTTACTTCCATATTGTGTAGCGTGCGACAATGAGCGATTATTATTAAAATAGTAAATGTAACGGAATGATGCTTTATGTCATTCGAAAGTACACTTAAATAACCCTAAGCACAACATATAATTTTACTATATTTTTTCAGAAACATAAGCAAAATATAACATATTCATTTACAAAATCGACCGAATGGGATTTGCCCATATATTAAGTCGGATATGAAATGGAACCAATATATCCTATAGCTGCCATAGCAATAATCGGAAAACGAATAGAAAAAACGAGAAAGAAAGGTAACTTCGGTAAACCGAAGTTGGTATACCCTTGCAGTCTGCAATTGGATCANAAGTTGGTATACCCTTGCAGTCTGCAATTGGATCATTGAAAATCTAACCATTTTAGTAATGTTGAAAAAAAAAATCGAATTTTTAAAATATACATGTAGAATTTTACATTTTCATTAAAATCGACCGATCGCTTCTATGGCAGCTATTTGATATAGTGGTCCGATCTTAATGAAATTAAAACCGTAATTCTAGAACCATAAAAAACTGCTATATCTCAAAATTTATAGAAATACGTTGAAAAACAGAGAAGTTAATATTTTTTATACCCTTGCAGAGGGTATTATAATTTTGACCAGATGTTTGCAACGCAGTGCTCGATAGCTTAAAAACTGAGACTAGTTCGCGTAGAAACCGACAGACGGACAGACAGACAGACAGACAGACGGACAGACAGACGGACATGGCTAGATCGACTCGGCTGGTGATGCTGATCAAGAATATATATACTTTATGGGGTCGGAGATGCCTCCTTCACTGCGTTGCAAACATCTGGTCAAAATTATAATACCCTCTGCAAGGGTATAAAAAATTGTAACTTCTCTGTTTTTCAACATATTTTAACAAATTTTTTATAGCAGTTTTTTATGGTTCTAGAATTACGATTTGAATTTCATTAAGATCGGACCACTATATCATATAGCTGCCATAGAAGCGATCGGTCGATTTATATGAAAATGTAAAATTCTACATGTAAAATGTAAAATTTACAAAATTCGATGCTTTTTTAACATTACTAAAATGGTTCGATTTTCAATGATCCAATTGGAGACTGCAAGGGTATACCAACTTCGGTTTACCGAAGTTAGCTTTCTTCCTCGTTTACATTAATTTCGCCATCATTCCTATGGCAGCTATAGGATATAGTAGTCCGATTTCGGTCGTTCCGACATATACACTGCGTGCTAAAGAAATAGGACTATGCTGAAACCGACAGACGGACAGACGGACAGACAGACGGACAGACAGACGGACAGACAGACGGACAGACAGACAGACGGACATGGCTAAATAGACTCGGCTGGTGATGCTGATCAAGAATATATATACATTATCATTCTGCCTGTTACATACATTCTCGGTTGGCACTAACTTATAATACCCTTGTACCCTATGGGTACCTGGTATAAAAGCACACAGTTATGATGAACGTTAGATATCGTCACCAAATTTGTTTGGCAGAAGTTTTTGTCTGAAGCTCAAATGGGAAAAATTAACAAAAAAATAACAAAAAATTTCACGTCTTCTTACAAGTTCGCTATATGGGATAATTGCTACTAATATTGATGAGAAAGCGAATTTTCGGAGATATGTGTTTTATACCAAAAGATGAGCAGCAATCTCAAGGGCTTTACCGCATCGAGTAACTATTAAAAGTCGTTAAAAAAAAAAAATTTTAAAGGATTTTTAATTTTTATATTATATTTAAATAAATAATTATATTTAAATAACCTTTGTCAAGGCAAAGCATTATCTTTTCTAAATACCTTTCCAAAGACATATAGCACGTTTCCGTAACATAAGTCGTTTAGAAGTTATGGGCGCGGGAAATCTAGCCTTTTTAGCTGTTTTCCAGCTAAGCGGGCGGGAAAACCAAAAGGTGGTAAAACAAAAGTTGTTCAGCTCGAGATGTTTAATAAAGTAAGTAAGTAAAACAAAGATATTATGCAGGACGACAAACACAAGGACAAACGTTTTCATTTCGAAAAGACCGTTAAATTCTGGTTTATTAAATATCTTTTGAACTGAGTATCGGATTTAAAGCTAGAACACAACAGCATTCCCAAAACAGCTCAAATTTTCAAAATTTTTATTTTCGCACTTTCACTTTCATTTTTTCTTAACTAATCCGATTTTAAAAAATCTTATCTTGCAGCTTCAAAGAGCTGTACAATACCTTTCGATCAAGATATGAATGGTTCTGATCGGACTATTATAGCAGATTTGTAATTCTTCGTGCGCACCACAGTCTCGGTGCTCATCGTCACTGCGTGGACTGCCGTCCACAGTGATATCAAAAAGAAACATTTTAAAACTAACGGCATGAAAGTCTTCGTTAACGCTTGCCTAAATCAGTGTTGTACTGGCTTTCGAGAAAGTGACTTCTGTCTGTGTCGCGTGCAAGTGCCTTAGTCTTATCTTGAAAACGAAACATTGCACAAAATCAATCTTAGAACTAACCAAGAGCTATAAGTTTAGTTTTTTTTCAAAATAAAATACAAATAAAAAAACTTGGCACATGTTTCTTATCACTTTGACTGCCTACAAATGTGGTATTCGACATAAAAAAATTATCCAAATGTAAATTAAAGTTTAATAGATTACGAATTTTCCTAAATAGAAATTATAATATTTAGGTGTTCAAAATGTTTGATAGGAATTATATCATCTTAACTTATATTAGAAACGAAAAAAAAATGTATAAAGGCAGAATGCGAATGCCTTCAAAATTTTAATAGGAACGTGCCATCTCATATCTATACGTGATCTCTAAATATTATTACAAGCTTGTGTTTAAAAAATAAATTGCTGTACTTTGGTTATTGGGAAGAAATGGGAGGCCGAAAAGGGGAACGAGCAGTTGGAAACTGTGCCCATCAGCTTAATCCGTTTTAAATTTGTCGGCAATGTTCATTTGTTTTGTAATGGTTATTACGGAGAAAGCAAACTTGGCCACCTGGAAGATAGGTTGAATATTAACATGCGTGCAGCGAGACTGAACTGTTTTCTCTAGATCTTACGCTTATGTTGCTACTCATGGATATCTGAAATATGCCGCCAGCAATAAATACGATGGGCTGCTGCACATTCTGGAGGAAATAGAGGAGCGTTGTCTTGTAGCGGCGACTGGCATCCACCCAATTCGATTGGAATATGGCGTGGGTCAGGGACTCGCAGTCCTCCATGATGAGGTTGCACGTATAGCAGAAGGGAAACGTCTGTAGTAGTATGGTTATCACGAACATGAAGGAGGCGATGCCAGTCCAGATGTCCGAGAAAAAGAAAACGTTTATCAGCGTCAGACCCAGCACCAGTCCGCACAAGAGGAACTGAGTGAAAATAGTCCCTGAAATAACTGGTTTGATGATCTCGCAGTATCTGTTTAAGGAAAGAAAACTCAAATGACGTATCTTTAACTTGGTACCTATAGGCTCTGGAGCTTTGTTCACCTCAGAATCAGCTTATGGTCCATGACGCACTTGACAAGCTCTTCGTAGCTCTCGGCCTCACTCAGGGTTTCGTCGGTCCGCAGTCGGTGGATGCGTTCTCTCAGCATGTCCAGGTGGGCCCGCAAGATGAGTGTGTAGATCAAAGGGTAGGTGTCCGACAGCTGGTCTTGCAGCACGGCGCCCGACATTACAACGTACTCCAGGGTGGAAGCCATCCACAGCTTAAGAGTGCCATCATGCCAGTCGATGAACGGGTTGTAGAGCTGCCATGGTGGTCGTCCGCTGAGCACCGAGCTAAGGTAGGTGGAGCCGGCGTACCCGCAGTAGACAAATGTAAATATGAGGAAGGCATGGTTGCTGCGTGCTACCACGCGATGTATCTTCTCCCGTTCCTCTATTGTGGTGCAGCGTAGGTCTAGCTGATCTAGCAGATTCTTGGCCTTGATCAGTCGCCACAGCATGGAGTAGGTAATAGCCACCTTGACCGATGAGCCGTAGGCATTAATGCACACCTGCAGCGAGGTAAGGAACTCACCCGGCGTGAAGGACTTGATTTGGGTCATATAGCTGCCGAGGAATCCCAGAGGCAGGTACGTAGTGGACCACACAAACGTCATCAGTGTCCAGGTGAGGTACACGTAGCGCAGAACGCCCTCCTTGGGCGGCAGCCATCCTATGAACTTCATGGCTCGGTATAGGTAGATACAGCCATCGCGGGATCGCTTCTGCTCCGTGAGCGGGGCGGGATGTATCAGCTTGAAGACCATGTTGTGGCCCGTATGTCATGTGGGTCCTCGGAACTCGGCTTTTATAGGCCGGCCGTCTGCTGAGTTTGTGACATGTTCGCAGATGAAGTTTTCAATAAATTCGAAAAGTTTCTATCAAGTTTGAGGCTTTTGCTGCTGTTTAAATATTCATTTGAGAAATTCTCTGCTGCGTTCCGTTATTTTTAATTAACAGAGTCAAGGCACTTGAGTCGAGGGCCTAGAGCGGACGGACATCTTGAAAGTCTTTTTCAAGAAAATTCCGATACCGATTTTAAATGTGAAACTGCATCGAAAGGCCGACGCTTACTTCCACATGCTGCCTTTCCGGCCTGCATAAATGATGTCAAAAGTTGACAAAAATGGCAAACGACTCTTAAGCGACAATTAAGACGTTGCACATACACAGGGTGGCCCGCGTTGATCCCCTTAACCGGGTCAACAGTACGTTTCCCTAGAGGCGGGATAAACACACATATATGGGCGCAAAGGGAACACAGAGAACTTTTCAAGGCTTCCTCCGCAATCGCCAGGAATGCAAAATGGCCGCTAATCGCCGCTATAACTACATTTATTAAATTCTGTCTTGTCGGTCCGTGGGCGTGTGGGTGAGTATGTGCAGAAAGCTTTGCATAATCAGCCTTTAAGCGAAAGCCAGCACAGATGCCACATGTTGTGTTGCGTGTCGCCCTGGTGACATCTCCTTGCAGCTTTAATGAAAAATATGCTCGCCGAGTGTTATTAATATTGCTCAGAATGTCTGGCGTTTGACACATGTTTTGTTGTCGCTGTCTCTTTTGTTGTATGTACCTCCAGTGCCGGCTTCAGCTTCAGTTTCAATTAAAGCTCCAGGAACAGCAACAACGACAGCTCAAGCTCCTGTCCCTGTTACGTGTAAGTTGACATTTTTTTTCATTACTGCAACATTTCAATAGCGGGGCACCCGTAGAAGCACCTAGCTTCAACGGGCAACTGTTTCTCCATTACGGGCGCAGTGTCCAAAGACAGCTTGTATATTTTAGCCAGGCGTTAATCAAGGGCACGGATAATCTTTTGTTTGCTTCTGCAACGGCCTTAGCCTTGTCGCCGTTGGAGAAAGTTGTGTTTTGTCCAGCTATTTGAGACTCCCACCCCTGAAATGGTCGGCTTATGAGACGACACTTCGCAGCATTTGAATGGAATTTATTCGCTGCAAGTAGATGAGCGACCCCAAGCCACCGCCACAATAGAGACCTCCTCGCCAGGTTTCTCGCAAATCGCCAATCTGTGACCTGTCCGTGGCAGAAATTTATGTTGCTTCTGGCCAAATCAATTACCCCATTAATTGCATGCTCTGCGGGTAAAAATATGGTGGGACGGTATCGGTGCAAGTGCTCGGGCATGTAGTAGTCGCCTAATTGGAGGTGGTGTGTGTCTTTTGGATCGCTTTTGTACCCGATCTCTCCGAGTTCGTTTAATACCCACGCCATGTCATTTATTATCGCTTGACGTATTTATTTTAATTAACGGAAATTAATGCCATGCTGCGCAGCTGTGCGAACATATTTGCAGTACCTTACACATTCAGGTGTTTCAGTGCTTTCGCACTCCTCCCCACCCGCACTCACAACCGCACCCTTCCAGAAGGATGCAGACGTCGCAGCGTTTTGCGAAGGATGTCAGCCTTTTCGGTAAACATATATTTTGCAGTCTACTGGGCAGCGATATAACTGGGTGTCATTCTGTTTTTGATGTACAAATTAATAGAGTTAATATGCAGGGCTCACAGAGTCTCCGAGACTCTTAAATAACCTACGGGCTTCTGATTATCCACAAATCTTGACAGTTGGCCAATTATTTAGTCTGAGAATTGCTGGGACGAACTAGGAAATTAAATGGTCTGATAAAGGGCTCAATTATATATTCGTATGCATGTAAAGGCACGACTTATTTGTAGAGCATGGATTTTATTTGGTGGGCACTTTCCTTTCCACAATTGTCATTATCGACGCGTACCCCTTAACCTCCTAACGGGTTTGTGAATAAAAGTGCAGCAAAGCCCTGTAAAAGTGATTCGAATAATTATAAAGCCAAGCATAACATTCACTTAGGTTATTATTACGAGTAAATATCATATTTCTTTATTCCGCTCGGCTGCTAGGCCAGGAGAATGCATTTTGATGAAATACTTCTGCTGGGGCCGTTGAGTACTTGGCAGTGGGAAATTAAATTATAATAAAGGGAATTCCCCAACCGGCAACAGGAGCAGCAGGGCCAACGACGTAGAACGACCCTTGAGTACACACAGACATGCACGCACACTTGGGGCGAGTGCAGACCAGGGTCGTAAATGCCATTATTATTTTGTAAACATTGCGACAGAGTGAGTGCCCCAAATTGTTAACTCACAAGGTCGTGAAAATACATAAAAAATTACAAAAACATTCGCGTATGAAAAACAAGGACTACAACTAACACAGACACTGGCACACACTCGCCCAGCAAGACAAATAAACAAGGTAGACATTCTACTGCAGCAACACACAAACTTTTAATTAATTTCCGTCTGTGTGACCCGTGAGTATACGGGCACACATATACGTCTAACTGATTGCCATGATACTGCCCCCGGGCTGGTGTGGGTGTTGTGTTTGCCAGTGTGGATGAGAGACCCTTGGCACACACAAGCAAATAAGAACACAAACATTTAGTGTCGCTGTGGTGCCAAAAATGGCTTGACCCAAATGTAATCAGGTAATTTGTTTTGTACTGTCAATATTTGCACGGTCGCCACGCATATTTGGACTTAATAATGATTTCCTGAGTTATTACCCTCACACTGATACACCCTTCTTGCAAAGCGGGAGGCCTTGATTTCCCAGCGACGCTGCAGTACCCTGCCCGATTGATTGTCCCGAAATATGGCGTGCTCAGCCGGCCCAGACACTTAGTTTGCCCAGACACGAGGCCCAAACCAGGAACCGTCAGTCAATTTTGACTCCCTGACTGGCTGACTGGATGTCAGACAGCAAGTGAAAGTAGTGGAAAAGAGAATGAACCGAAATTGATCTAATAGCCTATATTATGAGGCAAACATACACATGGACACCGCCATGCATATTCAAATGCAGGAATACACATCTTTGGGGCGGTCTCTGGAATAATAAGCTCTTTTGGTGGTATCTGTGATTTAGAGAATGACTTCAGAAGAGCTTCAGCTATCGGGGGCTGCGAACTTCATGGCAAATCGAATAAATAACTTCCATTAATAACGGCAATCAGACACTGCGACACACTATCTGATTTTGATGTGATTAGGGGCCACGGATAAGACTTTAGTTGCGGAAAAAGTATTAAAGGGTCATAATCGGGCCTCATGTGTTATTCCTATTTCGCTTTGATAGAGCTGCATGTCTGTCCCCCCACTGCTGCGATTAAACTTGACAAAAAAGGAGCTATAATGCTCACTATAACAACAGTCCACATATTTATTTTTGGGAGATATTTATTGAAGTACTTCATGTATAGGCCTCAGGTCGTTTTCAATTCAATTACGACTCAATACAATATCCTTGCTTTAGGGTCAACAGTTTGTTTCCTCTCCAGTGCCAAAACACTTTTTGTTATTATTTGTTTATTTGGCTGCCAGCAAAAAGCAGCCAACATTTTGTATTCCAGCTGAAAATAAAAGGCGTGCGTTCGACGACAACATAACATTTCGCTGATAGTGATAGGTTGTTGGGCGGGACAGGAGCGATGCGGTGCGCAGGGCAAACACGAAATGATTTCGGCACGGTTCATTTCTAAAGTTGAACCGGGTCAGAGTGAAGGATTGGGCGTATTGGCCATTGACTGAATGGCTGCATGCGAGCCAGCAAAAAGTGTGTCTGGGGGGGTCAATGACCCCGGCGGTTTCCGAGCAGCTGCAATAATTAGATTGCGTCGCAAAGGAATTTGGCGGCGTAATTACCTCCTGGGCAAGGCTGCTCCCAAATGAAGGCTACTTGGCGAGGTCGGCTTACACAAGTTGCGATTTCACTCAATTGGCAATTCCTTCGCAATCGCCGCAGCTTCCTTTTTGCGACCAGGACGAGCGTCCGGCCATCTTCCATCCCCCCGAGTGGCAACCCCTCCCCTCACCAAAGCGCTCATGCAAAAGCAATTTCCTGAACTTTTCACCCGACCGCGCACACACACTCCCCCACAGCACAGCTCACTCGCAGATTAAGACGGCGACCCCACTCGAAACGCATTGGGCGGCCGTCGGATGCCGTGGCACTCGAAAACCAATACGAATGCGATTATGCCCACTAGAGTGGTGTGTGTGCGTGAGCGTGCGCTCTAACCAACACAAGCAGCCGCGTAGAAATTGCGCGCTGTGAGTAAGAAATCATTGAGGTTGGTCGGCACTCTAATGGAAAACGACAAGCGCCATGTGGGCACCCACACTACTATCTCCTGTTCCATCTCCGTCCCGCTGCAGGTCGCCGGATGTTGGCGAGCGATAGTTGTCGTTGTCGTTGTCGTTGTCAGTTGGGCTCGCTCACCTCACCGCAAAAGTTTAGTTGCCAGTTACGGCGCTGCCTGCGGCGTCCGCTGTCCGTGATGCATCAGGGTATCAATTTGCGGGGCCCTGCTTTGCTGAGGGCGCCCGCAGGCCCCCCGAGCCCTGAGCCCTGAGCCCTGAGTCCTGAGTCCTGAGCGTCATTAGAGGCCGGCCATGGCGCTCTGGCACGTGACGTTGGCAGAGCGCGTTCCGTTCAGAAGTGTGACACAGTTGGGGCATCTTCGGGCCACGCGATAGCCAAGCTTTGTCAAAGAGAGCAAAGAGAGGCGCCAGATACTCTTAGGAAGCCTGCGCCATGGAAGTCAGCTGTCGCCGCGCGGCTTTGTGCGACGAAGTTCCAGCCGGGGGAGCTCTCGCGCGGCTGACCTAGAGGCTGGCAGAAGCTTTCGCTCAGCCCCGCAGCGCGCTGGCGCAAACGCTCACTTCCAGTGCCGAGGCGCACCCGAAAGGAACTGAGTCCTGGCCGTCGCGGGTCGTCCTATCAGTCCACTTCGTTTGCTCATCGAAAGCTGTGCACGCTGCGGAAGCGACGGCATCGCTCCTGGCCCAAGAAACAACAACAACACAACCCACGCTAGCAGACCATTTAGCACAACAATAACAAAGCCAAACCGAGTGAGGCTAAGGTTGAGGTTGGAGCTGAAGATGTGGTTCAGGTTAAAGCTTGCCGGCGGCAAAAGTGCTTAAAAAATTGTTTGATATAACGCCTCGCGCGACGTGTTCAGTGTTCGAGACCGGTTGAAAGGTCAGTTCCGCAGAGCGAGCGCACGCTTCTAATCGTTGCATATCAGCAGACGCAGTTGTGGTCTTAGGTCCTGCTGCGGAGGCAACTGTGGACGCGACTAAAAAGCCAGCAGGAACAAAAAGTGAAAGCGGAAACGGAAGCGGAAACGGAAACGGCAGAGCGCCAGAGAAACCGAGAAACTGGCAGCGACAGTGACTGTGACAACTGTGAAGTGTGCGGCTGCATTGTCGTTTTGTTGGCACTTTGACCCAAATCGTAGTGCATCCGAGGTATGCCGGCGTGTGTGAGTGTGCGAGCGTATGTTAAGTCTGACGGTGCCTCTTAGTGTGAGGAATTACCTGGCGGAAAGGTCCAGTTGAGCGCGATTCGAGAGTGCCGCCGGCCAGATAAATAAGTGAGAAACGGGTCATCGGAATCCCGCCTAGCATCCATTTTGGCCTTATCCGCAGTAGTGGAGCCTCGCATGTGAGTATGACACGTGCTTACTGTGACTTTTGCTTTCCTGCATCCTCCCTGTGGCTCACTCTGCCACTGGCTTCTTGGCCCAAGCCACATGATTTATGCGGGATTTGGAAGTTTAGGCTTTGGTTTATAGCCTGCGGCAAACACAAACTTTGCTGCTGTCAAACACAAAACACGGACTTCGCTCGAAAACATTTCATTTAACACTGGCAGCTGGCAGCTCCCATCTACCATCTACCTGCTATAATGGTGGGGTTATCAATTGGAAGAATAAAATTTGGAATTTTGCGTGGGGCAGACTTGAATAAAAGCAAACTTCGCTGACTCGATTTAATAAGAAAATGTAGATTGTCGAAAAATAAAGTAAAGTAAATATTTATACCCGGACACCATAACCATACGAGTACTTACCAATAGATAATGTATACATATATGAAAATATATATGTATATATGTTGTATAAGATACTCGTGAGTTTCCCCTATTGTGAAGATTCGAAATAAAGAAATGTATCCATTACTAAAACATAAAATGCTAGCCAATGATATTTGGGTCCAAAATATGATACATTTTTATAAAAGTCTAAAAGACAAAAATTCAACAAAGACAAAGAAATTTGACATTGGTTGTTAAAAGATCTGGACAAAATATCGTTTCCACCTTTTATATTCGGTACTCATTGGGATAACACTTAATATAACTTCAAGCTGTTGGTATATCTGACTACACTTTTGGTTTCTATTTAGTTTATTTCTCATTTTGATTTTAAAAATGTGTTTAAGGGATCTTTATAATAACATTTCAATATAAAAAAAGAGTTAACATATTTTAAGACTCTTAATTTACGTGTTCTAGCTCAGAAACGAGTTTCAATTCATTATACCCTTGCAGAGGGTATTATAATTTGGCCATGATATTTGCAACGCAGTGAAGGAGGCTTCTCTTGATCAGCATCAACAGCCGAGTCGATCTAGCCATGTCCGTCTGTCTGTCCGTCTGTCTGTCCACCTGTCCGTCTGTCTGTCTGTCCGTCTGTCCGTCTGTCTATCTGTCTGTCGGTTTCTACGCGAAATAGTCTGTCAGTTTTTGACCTATCGAGTTGAAATTTTCAGCATAGTCTTATTTCTTTAGCACGCAGTATACATGTCAGAACGGCCGAATCGGACTACTATATCCTCTAGCTGCCAAAGGAATGATGGCAAAATAAATATTAAAAAAAACAATTTCTTCTCTGTTTTAAAACGTATTTCTTTTAATTTCGAGATATAGCGTTTTTTTACTGTTTAAGAATTACGGTTTTAATTTTACTAAGATCGGCCAACTATATCATATAGCTGTCATAGAAGCGATCGGTCGATTTATATGAAAATATAAATTTCTACATGTAAAATGTAAAATGTCCGAAATTCTATATATTTTCAACATTACTAAAATGGATCGATTTTCAATGATCCAATTTCAGATTGCAAGGGTATACAAACTTCGGATTGCCGAAGTTAGCTTTCTTTATTTTTTATTAATTTCATTTAACTAATTTCAAAATATATTCTTCAATACACTATTAAATGAAGCATAAACAAGAAAGAAAGCCAACTTCGGTAATCCGAAGTTTTTATACTCTTGCAGTCTGCAATTGGATCATTGAAAATCGATCCATTTTAGTAATAGTACATTTTACATGTTAAATTTTACATTTTCATATAAATCACCCGATCGCTTCTATGGCAGCTATATAATATAGTTGGCCGATCTTAATAAAATTAAAACGGTTATTCTAAAACCTTAAATAAAAATCTCATGGTAAAATCATAATACCCTCTGCAAGGGTATAACAAGAATTAACCCGAAACACGACTAATAACAAACTAAATAGAAAATGTCTAAACTGTAATATAGTTCATAAATTGGTTTAAAGTTAATTAGGCTGGCATGCAAGGAAGGAGCACATCCCCTGTGGTGCGTTTACCTATAATCAACATGATGCTATGCTGAGTTAATCAAAGCCCAAGCCATTTATTGTAATTGTTTTGCCTGGCAACGTGCCATAAACAGTGCGATTACAGGGAAACCAGCACCGGGACCAGGGCATCAGACCGCAGAAGACTGCCTAAGACTTTTTACCAGCCTTGGTAAACACGCATGCAAATTGTGCCTGTCGGGAGTCCTACGGCTTCTTAATGAAATGGCAAAATGAAAACTCATGAAAACAGCCAAATATTTGTATAAGAATCATACGAGTTTCTTGGAGACGTGGCGCTAATGGCGAAAGTCGTTGTCGTTCAGACGTGAGAGCCCTCGCTAATACCTCGCGCGTGGGGGTCTGAGGGTGGCTGGGCTATTGGGAGGCCACGCTGAAAGCAATTAAATGTATTTCCGCTTCGATGTCAAAATTAATGTGAGTTTGATATTTGAAAGCGCGCTCGCACACCGCACTCGCGGAAAAGTGAGACCGAAAGGTCGCTCAGTCGGCAGGATGTTCGTGCATGGGCGTGGCAGTCCTATGTCAACGGGAAGTGGACAGTAGGCGGAGGAGCACGCACGGAGCTGGGGCGTTTCGTCACCTCAGGGGTCTGACATGCAAAATGCCAATGCCCGACGTGTCAGTTCGCCAGTGTGTGCGTGGGCTGTGCCACGTCTCCGGCCGGAGGCCTCTAGTCTCTGGGCCTGACTGTCCGTTGACAGTAACCATGGCTGTCAGGGCGAATAGAGCTAAACTCCCAGGCAGGTGCCTGTTTTATGGCTTCTATTTTGACACCTCATGCGATTGCTAATGAGGACAACAGAATCGGGCGTATACGTAATGTGTGCTTACCCAATTCATACGCACAGTAGCCGCCCGACTTATTTGGCTGCGCAATGGAGTCGCAAAGTCAACTATCTTGCGTAAACATGCCTGGTCCAATGTATGTATAATTGGAGCACTACTGAAAAGTAACACAAAGCAGTACTTGCCTCACTCGGAAGATTGTTATTCCTTTTTGTCTAGGTTTGATTTGATTGTGTGCATATGAGAATCCGTAAGGTCTGTGTGTGCGATGGCATGCCAGTCGTGTTTTGCTCGGCTCCCAGCTCTTGCCTGCTATTTGTTATTTATGCAAAATATCTACAAGCGTAATAGCAAAGGCAAATAAAAAACAAAAAATATTTAAATAATGGATTACAAGCCAGGGCCGAAGGAGAAGCCTCTGCTGATGCTGCTTTCACAGCAAAAACAGAAATTGGAACATGCCTTGCTGGTCGTCAGCTAAGTTTGCCGTTTAGTTGCGAGCCCGGCTTGGCTCCTTGGCCGACTGTCTTCCCAAGTCGTTAGATCTGTGCGTAGACTGGCTGGCAGCCTGCTGCGGGTCCCTGCCAATTCCCCCTTATTTAACGTCACTGTGTCTCCGACGAGAGTCTTTGTTTTTATACTGGCTTTTAAATTCATTTTTATTCATTAGACTCCGTTTATTGCACGATGATGTCATGTTAACCAAGTCGCGTCAGCACGTACGCTCTAGTTATTATGCTCAGTTCCTCCACCAGATGCTACCGCTGGACAGATAGGACTTGCATTTGGCAGCGGAATCAGCGCAGCCATGAATTCCGAACACGAGCCTTTTGACATATTATTCAACCTCGGTAGCTTGGTAGCTCGGTAGCTCAGAAGCTCGGAAGCTCGGGAGGACTCACACTAACCCTGTGTGGGGCTCGACATAATTTAAGGTCCCGCTGCCTGCTCGATTGCCAGGAATGGGACTGTTGCTGTCCAATCAGGGTATGCCAACTTTTAATTTCCATTTATTTTCGTGACTTTTGCCTGATCTGGCCAGCTTATCTGCCTGGCATTGTGTGCAGCCCGCATTGTGCGACCCTTTGCAGATAAATATCGGCTGGAATCCTTTAGTGCTTTCCAATTGATGAAACTTACGAACGGAGTTTTTGGCAACGCTCGTCGGACTCCGATGGAAAAGTTTGCCATTGGGTGGAGATCGTTATTATCGATACTAAAATGGACCCAAACTCTCAAGTGAAGCGAGAAAGCGGCTTAACCGAAGAGCTGCCTGGGCGGGGTTTATGACAGGAAATTGGATTACGACCTACCATAAAAATTAACAATGGGTTGCAAGATGTCGCGCAGCCAATTCAAATTACTTGGCCCACCAACAGCTTAACAAATTAGGTCTGTGATGAGGACTTTGCATAATCAAGTCAGAGTCTAGGGAGGGCCAGGGGAATTGATGGCTTGGAAATTACAGCAGCAGATTGGCTGGCAACCAATCATGATTGATGACCGCAGCCCCACCTGTTTGCAGATATCAGACTAGTCTTTTCCCATTCGGACTGCCTTTGGCGCGCTTCTGAATTATACAGGCAATCTGCTAATTATTGAGAGAGTGTGCGTTCCGTGTCCCTGCCCTGTGATTTCTGCTCCTGTGCCATGTGTGCCGTTCGAACTACAAACATTCTATTAGTACTGAATGAATTATTAATAACTGTGTCAGCCGCCTGCTAATGAGATGTTGTGGGCCAGTTTTCGCCGTGTGGGTGTAATTTACGAGCCGGATGGCATGGGCTACTCAGCCGGACACTTAAATTTTGCCAGTGTTTGCCTAGGCCTAAGCAGAAAATCATTAGTTAAAATGCGCAAATATCTCTAACGTTTTTATTAGCCGAGTAGCAAGTAATTGCCCACAATTAGGCTTTAATAGTATACCCGTGGAGCGGCGCTATCCGACTGCACTGGGTCCTAAGTACACATCGCACACACGGGCCAGAAGGCGAATCAGGGCCGGGACTTGGTTCTCGGCTATGCCCTGTGTGGGTCCCTCGGGGATTAGCTGAGCGTGAATACGTTTTGCTTGCTCGTTAACTAAGAATTACCCTCTACGCTCTGTATGTGCCGGAAAGTTCTTTTTGTCTTTTCGGGAATTCCCCAGCCCCTGTCCTCGCTTCAATCACTTTTTTTATTGAAGCCATTCTGTGGGGCAGAAAACAAGACTTCTACTAAAATGTTGCAAGTCTGCGCTAGTCAGTCGACGTAGGGAGAACTCAGAGCTTTGTCTTCAACTCTATCCGAGCGAGTGTTCCATCTAATTGTTGGGTTATTTTGTTTTCTTTCCGCTTTTTATACCCTTCTAAAAGACGTCGTCGTAGACATGTTTTTTAAGCCTGTACCTATAGTTTTTTCTTACAAATTCAAGATTAAAAAAAAAAATTATTTTTTTTAAGTGCTTTGCACAACTTAATCTTATAGCTGTTATAGAAAGGGTAGGGCCTAATTTAAGTCGAAATTGTTATACCCCGGCAGCTTGGGAGTATACAAATTTCGACTTAAACGATTTTGCTACCTTACTTGTTTATGTGTATTTGTTGTTATTTCTGACAACAATAATTATTTTCCTTGTTTTTTGCGCTCAGCACGAACTCTTTTTTTGCCTAGGCAGATGTAACCTTTCCTAAAGTACAGCGAATTTCTAATAATAATAATGATAACTTGAATCCGTGTTGAAAAATTCATGTACACGCAGCAACGGAACTTTAGCGACAACCTTTTCCCACTCTTAGTACTTAGAACACAGATATATAAGTTTGACTGTTGTATTAATTTTTTTCCATGAATATGGAGTGATTATGACAACCGGAAAAATCTATTCATCTCATGCAGGGAGAAACTAATAAAAATCACACGTATTACTATGTAGTTCAATTGCTGGCTAAAACAGAATGCCCTAATTTTAGTGATTCTCTTTTAGAAATCGTTTGAAAATGTAGGACAAGAAAGGATCATCATATCATAATTACTTTCTTAACACTTGATATGTTGGTCAGTATTAAGTACTATGAAAAAGTTAGATAAATAATAGCAAAGAAATAAGTCCTTAAATTGTGAGTTCTGATATGGAGACACACATGATTTGGCATTTCTAAAGGCTATAGAGAAAGAATAGTCATTTAATCGGCCGATTGGAGCGTAGCAGATCGAGGCTTTGACATGAGCGCTGTAATCTGCATATATTTTAGTTCAAATCCTACTTAATATATGTATATATATTTTTGTTCTTTTATTTCTTTTAAATTTAACAAATTTTGTCATTTCGCCTAATATCCCAGGAACAAATTTTATGAGTGAAAGTGTGCCCCAGCTGTAAGCAAGAATAGACTTTGTGCGTCGACCGCAAATAACCTATAGTGCATATTTTCATACATATCGAGGCTAAAGTGCTTTTGAGCGAAATAAAGTGTTATTCGTGTCTCTGCCTCTCTGGTCATCTCTCTCTTCTACGTCTCTAAGCGCCTTACGAACGGACCTTGACAGCAGTCTGTTTCTTTTCATTTCTCACACACTGCAAACCCAAATAAACCTTCGACATTTCATCTTCTCCTCCACTTTTAAGGAATGTTAAATTAGCAATAGAAAACTGAATATACTGAATGGAAAAATAATGGAAATATAATAATCTCGTTGGGACATACAGTTTTATATTTTAATATATAATTGTACAATTATTTTTATCAGAAAAATTAATTATATTACATATGTACATTCTTCTATGAAATGCATATAAACTATAAAACTATGATACGTATTAAAATAAAATTATTATTGCCTTCCAAGCTTGGTATATCCATCTTCTTATTTGAAGAGTACAGTGTTTAAAACAATAGAAATTTTCTTGTCTCGACCATTTAAAGATTCGAGAAATCGACGAACGAAAAATCCGATGACAAGAGCCGTTCGAAACAGTTAGTCGTTTTTCTATTTTAAGCTTGAAACGAAATGTGTTCATATGAGAACGCAATGTCTGTATATTATACAGTCTTTGATAAAAGTAATGTCAGAGAAAGTGCGGTCACATATTTTCGCAGAGATTTAAGCAAAATAATTATATATCTAATTTTCCTGAAAATTTCTTTAAATTTTATAAGCTACGTGCTCGGGCGCAAATTTATGTTACTTTATAAAAATCACAAAAAAAATTAAAATGTGTGAATATACGCCACGGATTTTAATCAGCCAGGCTTGCAGAAGTCTACGCTATAAATAAGAAATATTCGCACTGGTGCTTTTTTGCATGTATATCAAGTTGGGCCTTTTCGGCTCGGGCTCAAGCAAAAGCACGAGAGTGCCAACAATAATAAAAACAATGGTGCTGCAAAATGAACGCACGACATCAAGATTTAAAAATGTTTCCCAGCATTTCAACAAAAGACAGGAGGCACGATGTAAGAGGACGGCGTAAATGAAGCGGGTCCGCGTGCCTGCATCTGAGGCATAGTGACTAGGAGGACAAAAGCCCTGTAAGGAGAAGCCGACGCTTGTGCAGGGCCTCGCTTATTCAAAAATTTAGCGGCGAAAGTACTCTCAAGTGATATTATGGAAATAAACAGTTTGCACGCCGGCACTAACTTTAAGACGGCGAAGGGCGCAGAGAACATTCCCAGAATCGGGGCCATTCAGTGATATGTGATAAGCCTTCGATGCTCCCAGCTCCGTGCTCTGGGCTTCCTGCTGCCTGTTCCTAGCCCGAGGGTCCTGATGTTTCGCTATCAATGTGGGCGGTGTGTCAAAATATTTGGCTTCTCTTTCTTGACTGCCGCTTGTAATGCGAGCTCATTACCATAAAAGCGATGCTTGTTACACACATCCGAGCGCGGGGAGTGGTGTGCACACGTACGGGCGTGTGTGTGGGAGCCAAACGTCAATGGGGATGGACAACTCATAGATGTCTTCAATTTCAGTAATAGCACTTCGGGGCCTGTGGCAGTTAAAGTCCCCAGAGACACTGCTCAAGCCAAAAGTTTTAACTGCCGCCTAGCGGACTTTAAAGTATATTGCAGGCGGGCAGTCCAACCAGATAGCAGTCACTGTCGATTATACCAACTGCGTTCGACGAGGACACGCCTCGGAGACACTCCGAAATCCACGAAGACTTGAGAAATATTGCATATGGCCGGTAGCAGGGGACTTAGCCATTAAGTCTGCGCCACAGAAAGAAATACAGAGTCAATACATGTTGAGTGCCCGTGGGGACTGGCTGGCTGGCAGAATGACAGGACGGGAGCTGAATGGGGATCCATCAACGAGTGGGAGTCGGAAACTCTGCTGCAGCAACACCGAACGCCGAGGAATTTTCCATGCAGCATCGAGCAACTTTTCCACATTCGACTACCAATGCCTGCCTACCCGGGAAAGTATGCCATAGAAGTTCGCAAATATGGAGAGAGCCGGCATGAAGATGTAGATGTTATGCGAGTGCCAGGCATCCCGAGACTTTCGGCGTAAATATGCTGCCACATAATACGCAGACGGGACAGGGTCTGGTTTTTCGCCGCTCAAACAATGGCTTGCCGCCCGAGCAAGAAATTCAATTTGTGTGCGACGCAGTTTGAAGTGTGTGGGCCAGCAGAATGTCCCCGATTCAGATTGAGACCAGGACCTCTCGGTAGCTACTGCTACAGCTATGTATAGCTTCAGTCCGAGACCAGCTCATTTCTTATGCAGCAGTGCAGTCTAATGGCGCTTTGTCATATTGTGTGATTTACAATTCATGGGCTGGCTTTACGAACAGACGTGGTCTCCAAAACTATCCGATACGTTTCGAAAATCAAGAAGATAAGATGTAAGCCCGGAAAAAGATAAAATGGAATTGGTGAAAAAAATATACATTCCCAATTGTTAATATAACAAAAATTAAAACTTAATTAGTTTGCTTATAATTTTTCTAATATAACTTTGAAACTAGTAGTCTGTCAACTGAGAATGGTTCTTCTCAATTTAATACTACACTGATGGAAAAAAATAAAATCTACTTTACAGATTTTATGCATTCTTAAATTAAATCTTAATATAAGACCAAAAATTCCAAAAATAAGATTTATCAGGTTATTTTCATGAACAAAATGAACTTAACTTAAGATTTTCCCCAATCTTAAATTGAACGCTTTAATTATACCGAAAATTCTTAAAATGGGAATTTTCAATCTTATTTTTCTTACTACCTTAATTCTTAATTCTGCTGACTATAATAGTGACCAATTTTACGCAGAGACAATATGGTAGCATATGAAGTCCTACTGATGTGAGACACTAGCTTATGGCAAGTAGGCGATAATTTTGGTAGCGATTATAAAATTCAATTATTGCTAGATGAAAACTTAAAATAATATTATTTTATTTTAGTTCCAGATAAAATCACAAGTAATTCTAAAACCTATCCAGAACTGTTCTATTTAAGGAATACAAGATATCTTAATATGGGAATGTGGGTTATGTTTTTAGATTTTTTCGACTTGATTCAAACACTTGTCTTCTTCTTTGTAGATTTGTGTGGTATGAAACAAGACACAAAAAATCTTGAGTATAGAACCTAGAAACATTTTCTTGAAATAAGAACAAAATGTGATTACGCTTCGTGACCAAATGGTCACGATTCTATGACCAAAAATCTTAAAATCAGACCATTGTTTAATCAGTGCGCGTTTCCGGAGAAGGTTGTAAGAGATAAGTATAGGGCAACTCTTATTCGACCAACCATTCATTCTCGTTTTTGAGTGCCTACTATCGCTTCCGAACTTGCAATTATGTTCTGCGGCTTGCGGCTTTTGGAGCGGAAATTAATTTCGTGCCATATTGCAGCTAATTCGATTGTGAGTCGCGCTCGCCACGCATTCCTTCATTTTCACCAGCTACAGAGACCAACCAAGCTAATAGCTCAACCGAGATAAATTTTTGATCCAAATAAGAGTGTACAATTTAAATTATAAACAAGAAAGAAAGCTAACTTCGGTAAACCGAAGTTTGTATACCCTTGCAGTCTGCAGTTGGATCATTGAAATTCGATCCATTTTAGTAATGTTGAAAAAATATCGAATTTTGTACATTTTACATTTTACATGTAGAATTTTACATTTTCATATAAATCGACCGATCGCTTCTATGGCAGCAATATGATATAGTTTGCCGATCTTAATAAAATTAAACCCGTAATTTTTAAGCCGTAAAAAAACGCTACATCTGGAAAACAGAGAGGTTACAACTTTTTTTTCAATTATTTCGCCATCATTCCAATGGCAGCTATAAGATATAGTGGTCCGATTTTGGCCGTTCCGACATATATATTGAAATTTTCAGCTCAAAAACTGAGAGACTAGTTCGCGTAGAAACCGACAGACAGACGGACATGGCTAGATCGACTCGGCTGGTGATGCTAATCAAGAGTATATATACTTTATGGGGTCGAAGATGCTTCCTTCACTGCGTTGCAAATATCATGGCAAAATTATAATACCCTCTGCAAGGATATAAAAATACATGGAAGCAAAACTGATTAACATCTGTTTTATCTAAGAATCAAACTTTATGTACGATTTTATAAACTGTTTAACGGTTTTTAAGCTAAGTTCCCCAAATAAGAAGTTCTTGCTTGAAAAAGTTAGCTTTGAAATAGTATTCTGCAGGTTCGATAAAAATATATTAGAGGAGACTAGTTCTATTTCAATCTGTCATTGCCAATTTGCGATATTAGAAAATCGCTTCTAACATTAAATCGCAATATTGGCCCCTACCCTACTGTGTGCTACGAGCAACAAATAAACAAATAATAAGCGGGTGGCAGTGTTGGTTTGCGTGAATGTTAATCCATAATTTATGGCTCTGCAATTGCTGGTTTTGTTCGAAAACATCCGTCGCACTATGGGGCCTCTAGAACAAACGGCGTTGCAAAAATCTAAAATTTCTCGATATTTTGAATAGACACATCTTATAGATAATTGTTTAAAGATTACAAATGCAAAATATCAATAGGCTCCGTTTTTTTTAGAAGACATACCGTTTTAAAGTTGCCCAATTTTTCAATAAAATAAAATTGCCCAATTTTCAAGCAATTTGACAAAATTTCAAGTAGATTTTCAAGAGAACTAGTTAATGAATTCTACATTTTTTTTTAATTTAAATATGTACCTTTTATTTATATAATAGAATTAACATTTCGCTCTTTGCTTCTTGTTTCTCAAGGTTATTAATTATTTACTAACTGTCCCTATTTTAACTATTTTTCAACTGGAAAATAACAAAATTGTCAATTTTTGTACATTGTACAATAATCGTATAAAAGCCATGTTTTCAGAAATTGTTTTTCGTGCAGCCGTGGTGTAAAATCCTAGATAAACGTACGCATGCTGGAACAATACAAAAGAATTACAAAATAAATATAAATTTTTTTTTATTACTTGTAAATTTTTTTTTTAATTGAAAATATTAAAAATAAGCACACAACAAATCTCATAGGGAAACAATTCTTTTCTTTGTAAAATAAACGTAATTTTTTATGATATTTATACATTTTGACTTTTATAAATTATAACTAACCATTTAAAACAATATTAAACATTATTTAAATAGGTTGAACAATTATCTGTCACATGCTTATTAATTAAAGTTAATTTTGCAACGAATAAACTCAAATGGTCCCACTGTTCGTCGAGCCAAGAGCGAAAATTTGTTTTTAAATATTGCGGAATAATTGAATTTATTGCTTTATTATATTTTTGCGCATCATAAACCTGAATGACTCTTTGCAATGGCTGCGATGGCATAAGCAAACTAAAGCTCACGCTGCGGCAAATAAAATTCAATTGAAATCAATTGGAATTAAGAGTGGCGTCACGTGTTTCTAATTTGTTAAATTGGTGGCAAAGCCCAAAGAGGTATGCGGTGCGGGTCCTTAAGGAAATAAATTAATTTCGAATTCAAGGCCCCTGATCAGCGCGAGCCAAGCTGGAATGGTATTTGGAGCGACTGCCCGACTCTTAATACACATTTCAACGCATTTTTCGACGTCCTTTTATTATTATCTTTATCGATTTTTAGCTGATGACTTTATCAACAAGCGGTGCTTGTCCGCTTGTCTCTGGTCACTTGTTAGGCAAACGCACAAAGAACCTTGCTCCCCTTTGCGGAGTGGAGTGGTGGTCTGCACCGCCAGTTTTCGGGGGCTGCGCATTTAATGGTCGGCCCTGGGGGGCGTTGTGGCATTCGCACGCTTCATTTGGTATAAAGGCCAAAAATAACCGCTGGCACCCCAAGATCCGGGTCACACTGGTTACAATGGGCATGGCCACTTGTACACAAACAAAACCACGCCCAGTGTTTGCTGACATTTTCTTAAGCTCCGAGTCTGCGGCGGATAATCAAATTTGATGTAGCAGGGACTCGGATTTAAATACAATTTGGCTCCCCAAAGCAATGGGAAATTAAGCTGCACTGTTCGGCTCGTAAATGTCTGCCCGCCCGGATTTTTTCAGACAGTTGTGTCGTTAAAGTTCTGGGGAAACTCTGCAACTAAATCGACCACGAACCTCAACACCTGCACCTGCAACCCGTAGCTGTGTTTAATTTTTTGGATAAATTGTTGGCTGGAGATCGAAAAGTAAATAGTCTGGCAATTGCAATTAACATGCGCAGGAAAAAGTGCGGCCCGATGGCACTTCCCATTGATTTTTAATTAGCATAAACAGACAATAATTGCAGCAATGTTACCGAAATCATCAGAATTGTGGAGCGGGCATTGTGTTGAACTATCGGTTTCATCGGGCCATTCTCGCTGACCCAGGCCGACATGCACACGGCTGTCGAAACGTGAAACGTTTATTAAATTTACCCGCCAGTTGCTCATTTCAAATTGCTTTACGTGCCATGGAAGGCAATAGCTCTCAGCAAATTAAATTGACTGCTCGACGAGTCGGCGGGGAGCGTTGAATGAAGGGTCAAGGAGTGGCGGGCTCCATCAGATTATTATCGGATGAAGATTCCGAAAATTTAATTAATATTTCAAATATTCCCTACCGCATTTGCTAATTGCAATGACAGCGCATTTTCGCCTGCCACTCGCATCTTGATGCCGCAACCCTCGTCCTGCTCAAAGGATATCTCGTCGGCAGGTAAGTGATTTATCACTGTTCCGGGTAAGTGGCTGTCGAGGGCAGTGGGCAAAAGTAATTCAGATAATTGGAAAAACACAACTCCGCCCCGGGCAAACAAAGAGTCCTCAAAATATCAACGAAGCCGCATAAAGTGAAATGAAATACATACAGTAATCTAACATACAAAAGAAGCTGGAAAGTGAAAAGATTTTCCATATTTTCTTGTCCTCCACTTTGTTCCGGGCCAGTCATGTGCGAAATTTATGTGTCTCCCGAGCGAGAATCCAAGCAAGAGCGAGCCAACAGCAGCGGAGAGCGAGAGTGGAGAGACCGAGAGAGCGGCAGTGGCTCGGCAAAATCCTGAGATTAAATTAAATTGTACACGTCCCAGTTTAAAACTAAACAGTCTGAGCCTGCCACAGACGCTCTGGCACGGCCCGGCAGCTGCTGGTCTCGTACATCATAAGGATGTGTGCCACTGTCCCTGCAAATCCCCACAGCTCGGCCAGCTCCTGGCTTGGAGCGCGCTCGAGCGTCGGCCGGGCCAACCGGCTGTGGCGCAATAAATCACAACATTTTCAGATGCTTACACAAATGCTTTTTTGATCCTTAATTTTCTGATCAAATACGTGACATTAAATATGGCCGGGCGGGGCTTAGGGAGTCCCGAGTAACAAATCACAGAGATGCCGAAAATTGAATGGCAGTATGGCGGTAACGGAGTATACGGGAATCCGGCATTGATCCATTGACATCTACCCGGCATCCCTAAAAGCGAGCGAATGTGGATTCTGTGTGGGCTGCAAAACAAAGCGCCAGAAATTTCCTATCACAACGGATCCCAGTCCCACAGTTGAACCAAATAAGTATCTCTGTGTCTCGCAATGGATTGCAGCAGCAGCTAGCATTGTGAACTTGCCTTTATGACTGACTGAAAGCGATAGTCGCCTGGCCAATGCCGAACCCTAAGCTCCACAATGTTGCCGGGGAGTGCGGGTGTGTTTTATACGCTTGCTTACTTTTCAATTTATTACGCAACATTAAAAGCTGCCTTACAGCACGAGTTCTCATGTATCAAGATACGATTGTTGCTCCGGCCACATGTGTCTGTGCGAGTGCGTGTCCTGGTGCGGGGATGCATCAGGGGAAGGGGAAGTCGCATTGTATTGCCATTTGACAAAATGTCAATTGCAGTGACAATGTATTAAGAGCTGTATCTATGCCTCCCACACAGGCACAATGGGGCGAATTGCCAGCTGCGGAACACATGTAGGTACAGGCGAGGGATGTAATGGCTCCAGAATGCAATCGAGGATGCAGAAATGGAATTCATGACGATGGCCGTCGAATCAAAAATTGCTGCACAAGCCGATTGGATACTCCAAATTAGAAATTTCAAGCACGTTAATCCCTCGTCTCCCTCCCGGTATGTCGACCAGGAGCCAAGCAAGCGATTTGGGAGCACTGCATGCGCGATGTCATATAAAACAAATGTTTTATAAATGAACTGCTACTTACAAAGAGCCACCACTACTTACTATAGCAACACTACACAAAGGGAATTATGGCATCTTAAAACTGAGAAGACGCGTTCTGAAATATATACGCATCTCATTTTGATTTCGGATTAGCCTAAAATTCAAAGTTTAAGTATCCTTTTCTCACTTTGAATACAAAAGAAACTCAAAGTGAATACAAAAATACTCAAACCAAAAATAAAACAAATATTCTCGAATTGAAGTCGTTTTATACTTAAATTCAGTACGTCTGTAGTGAAGTTGGTAGAGAAAGGGTGAGAACTTTTGTTTAACTTTGTATTTAATTTCAGTAATCTGTGTCCAAGCAAAGCTCTTTTATTTTACATGATAATTACATTTATTTTATTTTTGTTGACATAGCTTCTGTAAGTTTATATGTTAATGTTAAATTTATGTATTTATTATACCCTTGCATAGGGTATTATACTTTTGCCACGCTATTTGCAACGCAGTGAAGGAGGTATCCCCGACCCCATAAAGTATGTATATTCTTGGCCAGCATCACCAGCCGAGTCGATCTAGCCATGTCCGTCTGTACATCTGTCTGTCTGACTGTATCTGTGCGTCGGTCGGTTTCTACTCGAACTAGTCTCTTAGTTGTTGAGGTATCTTTTTATACGGTTTCAGACTTACGGATTTCATTTTATTAAGATCAGACAACTATATCATATAGCTGCCATAGAAGTGATCGGTTTTTTTCATTTTCATATAAATCCACATGTAAAATGTATAATGTGTAGGTATACAAACTTACAAACTTCGATATTTTTTTATTCATTTTACCAAATTCGATCGATTTTCAATGATCCAATTGCATACTGCAAGGGTATACAAACTTCGGCTTACCGAGGCCAGCTTTTTTTCTTCTTATATATAAATTCTATTAAGAATACTTACAACATTTATAAAGATAATTCAACAACATCGAAAATGCAAATTTACTTTGTAGTTCGGGTCAATCAAGTAAGTACTGAATACACGAACTAGTTAGGGAACAAGTTCAGGCATGAACAATCGACATCCCAGTAAGGTAGGATAGCACTAACTACATGTGGCCGTCCACAACTTTGTGGTCAGAAATATACAAATATTAAAGCCATTTGGTTAGACCTCCAGGATCCGGAGACTCGGCTATGGCCCGGAAAGGAGTTTTGATCGGAAAATGCGCACAGATAAATTTAATGAATGAAATTTATATCACAATCATGTTCGGCTATCCTGTAACATTTAATTGCGCCCATACTGATGGGATAATGCTGCTTTACCTAGACCCAGAAAAATTGAGAACGATCTTTTCCAAGAACATTTCTTCCCAATTTATCTCGAAGAAGCATTCTTGAAATCGAGAGAAATTTGTTCTCGATTTTGTTATTTCGAGAAGAATCAATCTTGAAGTCGAGAAGAAGTTACTTTTAATCTTGTGTTTTTTGAGAAGAGGGAGCTGAGGGGGAAAAGAGAGAGAGACAAAAATTGTACTCAGGAAAGTTATTTTTAGATTTGGCCACTGCCACACAAATCGTAGTATTGTATTCATGATTTCGACGGCGCTCTTTGATTTGCCAGACTGGAGCGTTTGGTAAAGCGTTTGGCTGGCGCGCTGACAGTCCAGGGTTCGATTGCGAAACAATTGTGTTAAAAAAAAAAAGGTGTGAGTACTTATTTTTAAAATAATGTATAAAGTAAAAAAAAATATTTATATACAATTCAACTTAACAAATTACATTTATCTACATACAATTAAAATTTACATTATTGGTTTATATACATAAAATTTAACATTGCATATCAAATTTCACGTATTAAATTACAGAAAAAATTTAAAATTATGTCTGTGTTTCCCTTCCTAAGATAAAAAAACATATCCAATTTTTTTTTTATTGTTATATTTATCGAGAACGATTTGTTCATGAAAACGAGATGACCTCTCCTTAAATCAAGAATAATTATTCTCGAAAAACGGCTTTTAGAGCGAGAGTTCTTTTCTTGATTCTGTTATTTTTGTTCTTGGTTTATTTTCGAGCAAAATACCATATTCGAGAACGAAACGAACGGTATTTTCCCACAGTTTAAAGGATTTTGTTTACCATTATATCGCTTGTCGAACACAATGTTATAATCTTTGAGGAAATTTTTAAAAACTCTGATTATCGGAGAGACAGGAGCAGAACGCAAGCACTTTCTGGCTACCTGCTACACAGAATGCCGCAAATATTCTCTAAGGCTGCCAAATTTGCCGAGGCGCAACTTTTACCATGTTAAGCCCACAGCTGCCACATCCAGCGGGCCGCACACCTCTTCCCGTCGAACGCCTGGCACAAATATGCAAATACACACAAAATTATAATTATTATAAAATTTT
Organism: Drosophila tani; assembly: GCA_008042535.1. NCBI lineage: Eukaryota > Metazoa > Arthropoda > Insecta > Diptera > Drosophilidae > Drosophila > Drosophila tani. Next base: position 4,637 of record VNJO01009500.1, on the reverse strand, counting down.
GTAAATGCCTGTCAACCGACAGCGCCGACTACAACACCCGCTGTCAACGGCAGGGCTGCCGCACCTTGCCGCAAAGTCAAATGGCAACCGACATCGCTTTTGCACCCTTGGAGTGGAAATCCTTTCGAAACTGCTAAAATTTCACGTTGACTTGCATGACACAACCGCGAACAACTCGTCGACGCCTTATTTGCATGAAGCATCCCAACTTTTACGGTCAAACCAAGTAGGAGAAAAGAAGCGTCAGCCCTTTAGTGTGATTTTGATTTGCTGGCAATTTGGCGAAATTAGAAACGGTCGATTAATAAGTTTGCTGTTAATTATGTGACCAAAATGCGTTGCGCAAGCCGAAGCCAATCAACGTGAAAGCCGTCGAAATCACGACTCATTTGGAGGCAAAATTAAAAATACCTCGCAGTCCGCAGTGCCCGTCAGTCACTTTCGTTTCCTTCCCTTTTGGCGGGAAATTTGAATGAATTGCGCTTAACGTTTGGCGATTGGTGGGTGGCAGTTACCATTAGTGATCACCTCGCTCGCCCTCCGGCTCGCAGCAACGCAATAATTTGTCTATTCAAACTTTTTAGCCAGCCACGTCGCCTCGCATTCGCGTTCTCATTTGGCTTTTTATTTGCATGTCATTTATTTTGTTAATGTTCGTAAATAAACAACTATGAGGCGAGGAAAAGAAGGAGCCGCGGTCGGTCGACCTCCTTACTTGGCAGCGTTTAAGCAGCGACAAGTCAAGCTTTGCCTGGAGCAGCGTCATCAATTTCAATTTCCACTCCGCTCCATTCAGGCCCACACCGAGCTGCGGGTCCTCGAAATATGCCAACAATTTATAAGTGATTCATCATTGTTTATTGGCTCCATCGATGCGTGAACTGCTGTGGCCAGGAATTATGGCTGACAATTTCAGGAGACCATTACCAAGGCGAAGAATGTGCCGCTGGGCCCAAAGGTGCCAGCATCGATTTGTGTCTTCATTAGCAGCCACCCAATCCAAACTTCAATCCAGCAGTGAGCCCAGGCAAAGAGAAATGCTTTCTACAAATGGCTTGGAGGAGAATGAGACAGACGCGCAGGCCTTTTAGCCAGCATCTATACATCTGCAGCTAGAGCAAATTTGACACGGCTGACATTGATGTGCGACTGGAATCGGCAGGTGAAACCTTATGCAGGACTGGCACTGGCGGAAATGTAGATGGGCTTCGACTTGACTCGCAATTGCAATTTTCCGTGTCGTGTTTCTCTCTGTTCCTGCCACCTTCCGCTCGCCTGCAAAAGTTTTGGCGGCAAATGCAAATACAAAACTTAAATAAAAGGCACACTTACATTCCCGAAAGTGTAAGCTTTTGATTATCAAGTCCTGGAAGGCAATGCTGCATAGTGTGCGTGTGTGCCAAATAAATTCCCTGCACAATATTAAGTGCAAATTGTTTTGGCGCAATTTTCGGGCTGTCTCCAACCCGCTGGCTGGCGCTATTATGTTATGTATTTTGTGCACGCCATGGAGTCAGCTTAGGACCGGGCCCAAGAAGCGACGACTGTTTCTGGCGAGTCGCTTTTCTATTAAAATTTTCATTAAATTGAAAGCAATTAGTGTAGGGAAAGAGGGCGCCCGAAGCCCGGAGCTGTTGAGATGCCGAGGAGTGGAGCTGTCGGGCTGCTGAACTGTCGTAGTGATCCTGCGATGCTACCGTTTGTGTTTTGATTATTGTCAAAATCGTGGACACCAGCTGCAATTTGCGGCACATAAACGAGATAGAGCCTGGTAGGGCCTGCGTGGCCCGTGGTTATGCTGGTCAGAGCTCCACTTCCCTTACAAGTGCTTTGACGATAGAACGAGGCTCAGGACATCAAGATGCCAGATACCAGGCCCTCAAAATTAATTTGCCGCTAGCCTGCAGCGTTAAATAAATTCGTACCTGTAGCCCGAGCTCCAGCAGCCTACTCCGGCTGCTCTTGGCGGACATTTTGCTTTTATTGCGTCCGCCATTTTGTCAATTGCGTTAAGCACTTCCTGCTAAAGGATCACTGAACTAGAAATTGATAGCGCCTGAGCTCATCGTAATAACTTTTGATGGCCGACATTTTGTGGGCGACGCACCAAACATGGAGCAAAGCAAAAAAACAAAAGTCAACGGCAGCGGCATCAAAATTGATACCAAAATGTTGACAGCTGCGCTGCTTATTAAGCAGTTTGTTGGTTTGCCCACTGTGCCAGTTGGTAGAGGGTAGTACAGACCGGCATCAGAGAGCCAAAACCGCTTTGGGTTTGGCTGCAAAAATCCCTGCCAGGGTATGACAGGAACTGGTTAGACCACTGACAACTTTTCAGGGATTTTCCTGCGCTTGGTTTTTGTCGAGCTTTGACGGTAGTCGAAGCCCACAAAAAATCGAACAATAAAGTATTATTTATGGATTTCGTATTGGATGACATTTTTTGCGCTTTCTCGCGGAGAACTGTGTGGACATAAAAAATTTAAATGGACTTGAATTTAATGCAGTCATATCTGGATTGTCCTGTGAACGCGTGTCTCACAAGCGGCTCTCCCAAAATCAGATTTTAATTTTTAATGGATCCTCCGATATGTACACTTTCGTGACTGTCGCTCTCGGTTCTGACTTGTCCAACTCGGGACACCGACTTTCGGGCTTGGGTTATTTGTCTGCCCCGGTTCGACAGCTGAAATATTGGAAACGTTCACACAGAGGGTGGTGGGGGCCACGGAAGCAGGCACCTGAAATTTCGTAGAAATATTGCCAGGCCGAAATTAAATTCCGATTCTGTTCCACCTTTTCTTGTGCGGCATGCAAAGTCCACAATTTTCAATAAAAATAGCCACAGGCACAAACAAGAGAACCCCGCGTCAATACCCACTTCCAGTTCTCAGCGTCCCATGCCCGTTTCTGGATATCGGACTCCGGCTACGTGTTTGTTGTGCTTTGAAATTTTCCGGCTATGCGTTTGAACTGAGGCGGAAATTATTTGTGTGCCATTGATTACACCTGCATGTTTGTGCTTGAGTCGTGGCCGAAGGATTCGTTAGCAGTGCTTTTCCTGGAATTGGGTTCAATTGGCAGGAATGAGCCAGCGCCTGTTCCGGGGTTTGTTGACGAGGTCGCAAGTGTGCGTGTGTCAGATTCTGGGCGGCAGTCCTTGGACACAGACAAGACCCATGAGCATGTCAACACTGCAGACATTTCGGCACGCGCACGAACCTTTCCTCTGTTCGCGGCCCTTTAACGATGCTTAATTTCTGTCGCCCAACCACGCTGCGATCCATTTGCATATCTGACAGGGCATTAATAAACAATAAATCGTGCGCTTAACGGTTAAATTAAAACTTTTGTTTTGCCGCGGATTCCCTGACTTGTTCCCATAATTAGTCAAACTATTTCGGTGTGCAGGAATCACGTGAGCCCGTTCCGCTCGCAAGCCCGGTAAAGTCGGCAGCAGTATAAACTAATGGCTGGGGAAAAGTCTGAGCAGAGGCAAGTAAATAACTCCTAGCAGGTGTCGCTGACAAGGCAACAGACTAGCTTCTTTCCTTGGGAAAGGACGGGTTGTTATGGCAGACTAGGCTGGGCTTGTAATGGCCTTCCGTCTAGTGAGGCTTAATTTATCAACTCTTCTGTGGTTGACAGACAGGGCCGAGCAACTAGCAGCTGGGAATTTTAAGGCTCTAATTGAATTGGCCTGCTAAGCGCAGCTATTCCTGTTTGCACAGCAATGCTGAGCGGCCTCACAAAATACGACTGGCGGAAGATGGCGCCAAGCATCCGATGGAAGGACGTGTCACAATAAATTAAAGCACTGCGGCTTTTAACAGCACTTCCTGGAGCAGCTCGCTTTGCGCTGACAGCAGGAAGATACGTTCAATAAATAAATTTATTCATGACTTTTCGTTGTCATTACCGCTGGCAGAGAACCCGCGAACATTGTCATATTTGACTGCTCTCGGGTGCGGCATTAAAAATATTACGCCACCTGCCAAGTGCCACAAGCGCACCGGAAACGCGCTGGAGCTGCCAGGCAGGCACACATTACCATGGCACAAGTGTGTACATATAGTATGTATACTCGAAATGGAGTGGGCCTACAAATATAGGAAACAGCCGAAAGAATTCACTTTAACATGGCTTAGAGTTGGCGTACGACAACACTGCGCATGAGTAATAGGCTAGCCTAAGAACCCTTAATACGAGGTATTTGTTTAGCGTATTTTTATAAATGGTACCCACATAGAGAACATTTTTAAACAGATTTAAAATAAGCAAAAACGTACTCAAATAACTACCGAAAAGATTTGCTCTTACTTAGATGAGGTTTTGTACTCAGTTCAAGTGCAATTTTTATACCCTTGCAAAGGGTATTAGAATTTTGCCATGATATTTCCAACGCAGTGAAATATATATATTCTTGATTAGCATCACCAGCCGAGTCGATCTAGCCATGTCCGTCTGTCTGTCTGTCCGTCTCTCTGTTTCTACGAGAACTAGTCTCTCAGTTTTTGAGCTATCGAGCTGAAATTTTCAGCATAGTCTTATTTCTTTAGCACGCAGTATATATGTCAGAACGGCCGAAATCGGACTTTTATATCCTATAGCTGCCATAGGAATGATGGCGAACATAA
>VNJO01009498.1:0-10969 GCA_008042535.1 Drosophila tani | reverse complement strand
GCGTAAACCAGATCTGCGAGAGAACAGCCTCCCCTGTCGGCGTCTTGTTGCACTGGAACTGCACGCCCCGGTTTGGCAAGGGACCGGTATCGGCTTCGATCTGACGGGTCAGGTCGGCTTTTGCAATCCGGGTTCCAGCCTCCGTCAGCAGATGGGCGGCTGCGGGAAGTGCCGCAAAACGGTCCCGCAGATGCGTGGCAACGGAGAAGAACTGCTCTCCGTCCATGCCAAAACACTGCACATGCTTTGTGTATTCATGCGCGACAAGGCTGGAGTGGGTATGGGCCACAACCTCTGACAAGCGGTGCGTCAGTGCATCCGACAATGCGGGCGCGGCGGAAGGGGCTTCTCCATCATACAGGCTGCACCCTTTACGCCACCATGTCGTCACCGGTACCTGCGCCTGTATCAGATCAGACGGGCGGGACGCCCAGAGCCCGTGCAGCCCGATAAGAGGCGTGTGCGGCTGATCCGCCTGACAGCTATTACCCTCCGGCCCGGTGCAGAACCCCGGCTGCCATGTCAGCGCGAGGGTNGCTGATCCGCCTGACAGCTATTACCCTCCGGCCCGGTGCAGAACCCCGGCTGCCATGTCAGCGCGAGGGTATAATGCCCAAAATCCCCGTGCCGGGGAGCGGCAAGCGCAAGCGCCTCCGTGGCTCCGGCAGGTGAGGTGGAGGAGGGCGCCGTGGACGATGGGGCAGACGGCTGATGCGCACATCCGGACAGCAGAAAGCAGGCAGCCATCATTCCCGTAAATACATACTGTACTGCCCGCATCGTCTGTCTGCCCCCTGCGCAGAAAGGTTAAGAGAACAGGCTCTATCCTGCTGATATGCAAAGGTATTACTGTTGCTTACATCTTGTGCTGTGTCTATGATTTTTATAATGGAAATGTACCGTTTCTCATAACTTTCATCACATTCTGCACGCGCTAGAACAGCAGCGTGCGCCTCTGAACAGGGAAGACTTCATGGCCGATCCTCTGAACTACCCAAGGGTTTACCTTGGGGGAGACCTTGTTTTCAGGAACAACGCTCAGCAGCTTTTCAAAGCGTTCAAAGAGGTCTGTCTGGAGGTGCGTCTGCACGGTGTCTCCCCGTTTGACGGGCAGGAAGAAGTAGACGCCCTGCCACCCGGCAAGGAGACCAGTCTGCTGATTGCCCGGCTGGATCGGGGCCTGATGGACAAGTGTGACGCCGCCCTGTTCTGCATCGACCCCTTTCGCCGCGCCGCGGATATGGACCCCGGCACAGCGGTTGAAATTGGCTATATGGCAGCCCAGAACAAACCTATGGCGGGCTACACAACCGATGGCCGTTCCTACCATACAAAAGTACAGACCTATTTTGAACAGGCCTGGCACACACCCCTCACACAGGAGCGCCCGCACACGGCCGCCAGAGTGCGCTGGCTGGATGCCGATAGCATGATCGTACATTCAGAAGGTCTGTTACAGAATGCCATGGTGGAAGGGTTCATCAGGCAGGCAGGGGGAGACATTGCCATTGCTGAAGACATTCTGGACGCTTTCCGCGCTGCCGCTGTTACTCTGGCTGATCTGATTTATGGCGCAACGCAGCAGGAGGCAGCCTCTCATGGATAACAAAACCCTATCAGACCTCACGCAAAAAGCTTTAGCGGCCCGCAGCAATGCCTACGCTCCGTACTCCCGCTTTCACGTTGGTGCTGCGCTGATCACGGAAGAGGGTCAGGTCTTTGCCGGATGCAACGTGGAAAACGCTGCCTACCCGGAAGGCGTATGTGCTGAGGCCGGAGCCATTTCCGCCATGATCGCGGCAGGCGGTTCCCGCAAAATTGCAACAATTCTTGTCGCCGGCAAAGGGCCTGCGCCCTGCCTGCCCTGTGGGGGCTGCCGCCAGAAAATACGGGAGTTTGCAACGCAGCGCACCTGCGTTCTGGTGGTGGATGAGGACGGCAAACAGCTTTTCAAAGATAATCTTCATGCACTCCTGCCCGCATCCTTCGGCCCGGAAAATCTGGAAACCGGCACAGACAAAACCTCTTCTTAAAACTTCCTGAAATTCTGGATAATTTCACGACGGAGCACGCATGAAGATTATTATTGATACCGACCCCGGTCAGGATGATGCGCTGACCATCCTGCTGGCCCTCGCCAGCCCGGAAATCGAGCTTCTGGGGGTCACAACGGTTGCCGGAAATGTGCCGGTTGCACAGACGACAGAAAACGCCCTGAAAACTCTTGATCTTGTCGGGCGCACGGATATTCCCGTTCATGCCGGAGCAGACCGCCCGTTATTACGCCCCGGCGTAACGGCAACGCATGTGCATGGCAAAACGGGTTTTGAAGGTGTTGACCTGCCTCCCCCAAGCCGGGAAGCCACACCCGGCCACGCGGTGGATTTTATCATCCGCACGGTCATGGAAAACCCGGCTGGCACAATCACGCTCTGCACAATCGGCCCTCTGACCAACATTGCGCTCGCTCTGGCCAAAGAGCCAGCCCTGCGGGAGCGTATCGGGCAAATTGTCACAATGAGCTGCGCATTTTCCGAAGTGGGGAATATTACCCCCACGGCGGAATTCAATATCTATGTGGACCCACATGCTGCGCGGATGGTGTTTGAATCCGGCATCCCGCTGGTTGTGTTCCCGCTGGATGTCACGCATCAGCTCCATACCAGCAAAGCGCGCCTTGAACGCCTTGATGCCATTCCCAACCGGGTCGGCCCAGTTGTGGCGGCATGGCTACGGTTTGAAAAACGGTTTGAAGCCACAAAATACGGGACTGACGGCGGGCCGCTGCATGACCCCAATACAGTCCTGTGGCTGCTTAGACCCGACCTCTACCGTGGGCGGGAAGTGAATGTTGAAATTGAGACTGAAAGCGCGCTGACACTGGGTATGAGCGTTGTGGACTGGTGGGGCATTACCGGAAAAACGAAAAATGCCCTCTTCATGCGCGAAGTCGATGTGGAAGGCGTTTACGATCTGGTTATCGAGCGCCTGTCTGCCCTGTAACTCTGTGCAGGCTAAAGCAGGTTGCAGGTGCTTCTGCCCATACAGATCATTCCCGTATGGGCAGAAGCAGACCTTTCATACACTGAGCCTTCTCTCGGCACCTACCCGGCGCTGAGACCCGGCCTTTTAGTGCCGGGTGGCCAGCCAGTCATGCAACTGCGTCTGTGCCGCCTGCATGGCCTCTTTACGCGCCCCGATTTCACTTAACGCTTTTGCCGTTGCGATCTTAGAGCCGGTTGTTTTGCCGGAGAACGGATCAGCTTCAAGCGCCTGCGCAATGGCCGGATTATCAGAATAGGCAGCAATAGCCGCCAGAAAGCCGTCCTGAGACCAGGGGGCAAGATGCGTGCGGATTTCAGCCTCGTGCTGTTTGACGAGTTTCCACACCAGATCCGGGTTTTCACTCTCCTCCGCCACACGGCCCAGCGCCATGGCAATACGCCCGTTGGGAATGGCCCCGCTGTAGGTCAGCGCGACGTTTTTCTCAATCAAGGCCGGGTCCGTCGCACCAGCAAGTGCGTTAAACAGACGGAGTTTGACCTCAGTGGCCTGCGTTGTGCGGACTTTCTCTGCCATGGCATTGTAAGTTTTCTGGTCTGCATGGGTCATGGCAATCCGCGCGACAACACCGACCAGATCAGGCTTTAAAGATGCCGGATCAGCCTGCCAGCTGGCAAAGCGTTTCCCGGCTTCCGCAACCACCCCCGGATCTTCAAAGGTGCCGAGGGCCGCAATAACAGACGGACGCAGCATGGTATCCAGCACGCTTTCATCCGCTTTCTGATCCCAGCCCAGACGCGCAAGAACAGGAGCCAGTTGTTTGCGGGCATAAGCCCGGAACGGGGCACGGTCAGGGCTGCCTTTCAGATACTGATCCAGCGTTTCAAACCGTTCGATAATTTCCTGCAAAACAGCAATATCGCTCTCCTGCGCCGAGAGCAGGCTATCCGCCAGATCCATATAGGTAGAAAGGGGGGCCTGACCGGAACGGAACAGGGCAAACTGGTCCCCCAGCAGGTTGGCTCTGTCCACCGGAGCAAAATGCTGCGCGTTTTTCAGCAAAGATGCAAAAGCTGGCGCACTGTACTGTACACGGTAATAACCACTTTCGCCCAGATTAAGCTTGAGAGGGGCATCACATCCTGCAACGCTGAGCGTCTGCGGCGCTTTACCCAGCAGCAATTTTTGTGTTGCCAGACCGGGGCCACCCGCCACAACCGGGATCATCCACGTCTGGGCTGCCGGATGCGGGTCATGAATGGTAAAGCGGCTTTGCGTCAGAGTATAAACCGTTTTCCCGGCTTTGCAGGCAGAGGCAACATTCACCAGCGGGATACCAGGCTGTTCTGTAAAGCTCCGGGCCGCCGGACCAACATCCAGACCGGACGTTTTGGAAAGCGCCTGCCACAGATCCTGACTGGTTGTGCTGCTATAGGCATGGGCCTTCATGTACAGGCGCATCCCATCGCGGAAATGGTCTTCACCCAGCCAGCCTTCCAGCATACGGATCACAAGTTCGCCTTTGCCGTAGCTGATACTATCAAATGCCGAGTTGGCTTCACTCACATTGTGAATAACCTGCTGGATAGGGTGCGTGGACGGTAGAGCGTCCGTCGCCATGGTTTCCTCGCGCGTTTCATGCTGACGGGGCCAGATGTCCCATTCCGGGTTCATCTTGTCTGTGGCCTTGATCTCCATCCATGAGGCAAAGCCCTCATTCAGCCAGATATTGTCCCACCAGCCCATTGTCACGAGGTCACCTGACCACTGATGCGCCATTTCATGCGCCACAACTTCATAAATCAGTTCGCGCGTACGGGGAGTGCTGTTTTTCGGGTCAAACAGCAGGACGTTATCAATATAGGTCAGAAGGCCCCAGTTCTCCATTGCACCGGCCTGATAGTTGCCGGGAATGGCGACCATATCCATTTTGGGTAGAGGATATTTTACGCCAAAATAGCTGTTATAATAGGGAAGAATCTTTTCTGATGCCTGCAGGGCGTAACGCCCCTGCTCTTCCAGACCAGACGGCGCATACACAGCCAATGGCGTGCCATCTGCCTGCCCCTGCACGGATTTCATATCCCCCGCCACCAGCGCCAGCAGATACGTGGACATGCGCGGCGTTGTGCCGAAAGAGACTGTCTTGGCCTCAGCACCATCCGCCACCGTCTGTGTAACCGGCATATTGCTGACCGCAACGGCTTCTTTGGGGAGTGTGACGTTAAGCTGGAACGTGGCCTTAAACGCGGGTTCATCCCAGCCGGGGAACATCCGGCGGGCATCGGCCACTTCAAACTGCGTGACCAGCATCCGCTTTGTCTCGCCAGAGGGCGCAGTATAATCATCGACATAGATGCCGTTAGGCGTTTTCAGAATCGGCCCGGAATAGGAAATAACCAGCGTATGCGCGCCTTTTCCCACTTTAGCGGGAAAATGCAGGGTTGCCGTTTCGGCCGCGTCATCCTGCGTAATCTGCGCCTTCACGCCGTTATCCAGAACAGCGTCGGACAGGTGCAGACCAGCCTGATTCAGCGTCATGTCCGCCGTAGGGGTGCGCACATCAACCCGGATGCTTTCCTGCCCGGCCAGCGTCAGGGCCTGCATATCTGTGGAAAGCCTGATGGTGTAGGCAACCGGCACCACTGTTTTGGGTAACTGCCCGGCAGCCCGCTGGAAAGAAAAGACCTGTTCCGCACACACCGGGCCAGCCAGCGGCAAACCTGCCAGCAGGGTGGTAAAAGCCAGAAGCCGACGCATCCCTCAATCTCCTAAAAAATCGNCTGAATCTGATCACATCATTTTTTCTTCGGATTATTCCGATCGCGCTATTTTTAGCACATTCTCACGCCCGTCAACGATGCGGGAGAACGGGACGCCTCCCTCATCGCGAGGCGCCTTTCCTGTCTTTTGTGTGCATATAGAAATACTGATCTTATTTTGACCTTATTTTGTCAAAACTGAAATAAAAAGAGGATTCTCATTTTTTATCATTCCCCAATCTGAGTCTTGTGCGTTACAACAGGCTTCTCTCTGGAGTCTTTTATTTCCGGTAATTTCTCTTTTACCAATAAAATAAAATGACACTCTGAATCCTGTTCTTCTTTACTGGATACGCGGCATGTCTTCTGCTTTTTACACTCTGCGAGAACAGATTCATGAAACGCGAAAAAAGACGATGGAGCAGTTGTGCGGCGTTACCCTGCATGGGGATCTGCAGGAACGATATGTGGACTGGCGGCTCCCCCTCCCCTTAAGCAAAAAGCGGCAGGAGCGTCTGGCCACCATCCGCAAGGCAGGCGTCCTGTTTATCCACGTGCCCAAAAACGCCGGAACGGCAATCTCCGAAGTGCTGTACGGGTGTAGCATGCGGCATGAAAGCATTCGCTATTACCAGAAACACGCACCGGATGTTGTGCGCTCCATGCCCAGTTTTGCCCTGTGGCGTGACCCTGTTGAACGCTTTCTCTCGTCCTATGACTTCATCCGCAATGGAGGCGGCAGCCATGTCGAGCTGCATCCCGGTTTTGTGGAACGCTACGCGGACCTGACCACTCTGGACCGGATGATTGAGTATGTGGACGGTGCGTCATCCATCTATCAGCTAGACCATGTTCTGCGCCCGCAACACTGGTATCTGACAAACCGGCAGGGGGAAATGGCTGTTAAAATGCTGTTTGACCTTAAGGATATTGACCGGATTTACCCCTTTATCCCCGGCCTGCATGCTGGAGAAATCCGGAAAGTCAATACAACCCGGCGTTTCACCACAGACCTCAGCGTGGCTCAGAGGCAGAAAATCCTCACTATTTATAAGGAAGATTATACACTCCGGAGCCACATGACGCAGAGTGATGCTCTGCCCGGGACCTCCTACGCACAGCACACCACCAGAACACAAAAGAGCAGCATGGGCCGTTTCCAGCCTGCTCTGCAGGTCAGCCTTTAAGCGGCGTTCCGAAAAGCATGATGCATGGCCGGCCCCTAACAGATCTGCAAGGCGTTTCCGAGCACCATCCGCCCGTTTAAATCGCCAGCCATCCTATAATACTTATTTTCTATTTTTATTATTTTTCATAACTGACATATTCCCTCTCTTTTCCAGTTTTACTCTTCCGAGCGCCAGCTTTTCTCCTATGTTTTCCTGACAGGCGAGAGGAAGTCTTTTCCTCCCGTCCTGCACAAAAGGTTTTATAGATGATGAAAAAAGCTCTTCTCCTCGTCGCTGCTCTGGGTGTTGTGGCACCTGCCCTGTCTTACGCAGACGGACACAGATCCCACCACAGCCAGAACAGCGATAATGACAGCAACAGCGGCCCGTCTGACAATCAGGAGTCCGGCGGCAACGATAATGGTGGCAGCCATCGCCGTGGTGGTGAAAACCGTGGCCCTCATGGCCGCTCTTCTGACTCTGATACTCAGAATGACAGCCAGAACAACGGCAGCCATCATCATGGGGGTCAGCGCGGCTCACGCGGTCAGTCTTCCGGCTCTGATGATCAGGACAATACCCAGAATGGAGGCGAACATCGCCACGGCGGTAACCACAGTGGCGAAGACCGTGAGGATGGGCCAGACCGTAACGATAATCAGAACTGATCTGGTTACCAACACGTAGAACAGACAGGCGCATCCCGTGGTGCGCCTGTCTTCATGCTTCCAGTTTTTACTTGCTTTCTTTTACAAAACCACAATCTTAAGAATACGATTCACGAGGCCTGACTGACACGAGAAGAACGCATTTGTCTTCACACACATCCTCCCCTCCACCAGCAACCACCGAGGCACATCCCGCCATGACCAGTGCCGCGCAGGCCATCCATGTCCTGATTGTGGAAGATGACCCTGAAATTTGCGGGTTGTTACAACGCTATCTTCAGCGGCTGGGTTATAAAGTTTCTACCGCGCTCAACCGCGCAGGCATTGATGCGGCCGAAAAGCAGCAACCGCTTGATCTCACTCTGCTTGACATCATGCTGCCGGGGGAAGACGGGCGCAGCCTGTGCCAGCATATCCGCCAGACATCTGCCTCACGCATTATTATGGTCAGCGCGCTGAGTGATATTGATGACCGGATTTCCGGGCTGGATCTGGGCGCGGATGACTATGTTTCCAAACCGTTTGATCTGGAAGAACTCGCCGCCCGCATCCGGGCGGTGTTACGCCGTGCGCAGCCAGAAACCACCCCTGCGGAGGCTCAGGGTGTTCTGCACTACCGGTTTGATAACTGGCTGTTTGAGCCCGCCAAACGCGCCTTATACGGTAAAACCGGAATCCGCGTGGCTCTGACAGGCTCGGAGACGGATCTGCTGCTCACCTTCTGCCAGAACGCCCATCATGTTTTTAACCGCGCGGAACTTCTGGCCCGGATTCATGGTGATGAGAAAAATGTGGACCCCCGCGCTATTGATCTGTTGATCAGCCGCCTGCGCCGCAAACTCTCGCATGAAGGGCGACAACTGGAACTGATCCGGACCATTCGCGGCGGCGGTTATATTTTTGACCCGGATGACCGCAAATCGTGAGGAAACTGCCTCGCTTCTACCCCAGAACCATTTATGGCCAGATGGTCACTCTCGTGTCCGTCTGCATGTTTCTGACGCTGAGCATTACCCCTTTTCTGCTCTATGCGTTCCGCCCGCTGGTCCCGCCCCTGCCGGGCGGCCCCTGGACCAATATTCTGGCCATTGAAACCGGGATTGAGGCCCTTCAGGCCGCACCGCCCCAGTTCCGGGAGGCAATTGCCCAGAAGATTTCCGGCAACGGGCTGAATTTTAGTATCGGCCCCTCACCAGCCTGTGCCGTCGTGCCAACAGACCCCATGACGGGCTTTATCCAGCATATGCTCGTCTCCCGCGGCAATCTGGGGAACCATGCCCTGCGGGCCAAAAGCTGCGCCGGGCATGATGAGCATATGCCGGTGTCTTACCTTTCGCTCTCTCATGAAAATATCAGTGTTCTGGTCTATAACTCTCACAATCATCATATTGGACATATGATGCACTGGACCATGCCGCTCACGGTTTCTCTGGTCTTTCTCGTGACCATCACCCTGTCACTCACCTTCTGGAGCATCTGGCATATCAGCCGCCCGTTACGGAACATTGCGGCACAGGCCGATGCTTTTGGGTATGACAGCACGCCCGACCCGCTGCCGGAACATGGCCCGACGGAAGTACGGCGGCTGACGCATGCCTTCAACCGGATGCAGGCCCGGATTGCCGCCTCTGCGGAAGAACGCACCCGGATGCTGATTGCCATCGGGCACGATCTGCGCACACCGCTGACCCGCCTGTTCATGCGGCTGGAACTGGGAGGCGAGGAAGCCTCTCCCGCCGCCATGAAGCATGACCTCACGCTGATGAAAAAAATGCTGAACGGGACACTGCATTTCCTGCGTGAACAGACGCATGCAGAAAAGGCCGAAGCAATTGATCTTGCCTCCCTGCTGGAAAGCCTTTGCCATGAATTCAGCGTGGTTGGTCATAATATCCATTATTCAGGCCCGGCCCAGCTCATTTGCATCTGCCAGACCACTCCGATGGAACGGGCTTTTAGTAATCTGATTGAAAATGGTCTGAAATACGGAACGGACGTGACTGTCAGCCTGAAAAGCGAGGGGCACCGCGCCCTGATTGATATCCGCGATAACGGCCCCGGTATTCCTGACAACCTGCTGGCTTCAGCCCGCCTGCCGTTTTACAGGCTGGACCCGGCCCGCGCTTCCGATGGAGGGCTGGGGCTGGGGCTTTCAATTGCTGATGCCATTATCACCCGCCATAACGGGCAGCTTTCCCTCAGCAACATCAAGCCGCACGGCCTGCGTGCCCATATTGCCCTGCCACTGGGCATTGTCTCCAAACCCTGAAAACCGGGACGCTTATCGTCCAGACCCTGTTTTGGCCACAGACGGAAAATTAGTTCTGCGGTACCGCTGTCTCCTGCGGAGCAGACTCTCCAGCAGGCGTTGCCGTGGTGTGTGTCACGCTAGGGGTCGCAACGGGAGCAGACGCCGGATTGGCCGGAGTTGTGCCGGAGGCACTTGTCGGGGCTGACGCAGGACCTGTCCCTGACGCGGCGGGGGTTACGGCAGGAGACGTAGCCGGGCTAGCTGTGGTTGTTGTGGTTACCGTAGGCGTAGGCGTCACCGGAGCAGTTTCCGCAGGCGTTGTCACAGGAGATGTGACAGGTGTCGTCGTACCGGGCAGTGCCGCAGGAGCGGCAAGTGTCGGCTCTGCAAGCGGGGGAGCCAGGGGCGCAGGGCGAGAGGCGAGTGCTCCCGGCGTTGTGGCGGTTGGTGCCGCAGCGTTACCGGAAATACCGTCCGTAGCGGGAGACACGGGAGCAGACGCCCCGGACGTTTTCTCGGGTTGCGGCTGCAAGAAAGCAGAAGTTTTCCAGAAATCAGGCGGTGACCCACTGGGCACATTGCGGCGGACACATCCGCGCACAATGCTTGAACACACCCCGTCTGTGCCCACCAGCATATCATCATCACCACTATAGTATACGTCTCGCACAGTCCCATCGACAATGCGGAAGTCAGCGATACAGCTATTCCCGTCCCCACCGCCAACATCTCTGACAATATTGACAACAGACTGCACAGGAATAAGCGTTGAAGACGTGGGCGCCCCAATATTACGCCCCCGCTGATATTCAAAAATTTTTACATGACTGTTGATAATCTGCGTTTTAGCCGGAACACCCGCGCACGCCTGCACGTCTTCTTCCGTCATACCAATCATGATCACCTGCGCCTTATGCGCCGTGCGGGAGGCGTAATAGCCGCATCCCCCCAGACCCAGCAGCAGAGAGCCAACAGAAAGATGCACCGCAGATCTAGTCAAAAAACGCGCAACAGGCAGGGTCTTCACGGGCAGGCTCATCTCTATGACAGTCTCAGATGATAAGAGCTAACGAATTTCCCGCCGCCTGCCAATATGAGCATAAAGCGATGGTAAAC
>VNJO01009496.1:0-27291 GCA_008042535.1 Drosophila tani | reverse complement strand
GCCGCCCTTGTCCCACTTTAATCTCTGGGACTTAAAGTGAGAGTGAAAGCACCTTCAATTACCATCCCTTCTCCTCTAACTCGGCTTTTGGGTAATTCAATTCGGCACGATTTCGAGGCCTTGGCAGATGATTCCTGCTAATTGCCGGCAGTGAGGGACGCCTAAGTGGCTCCCATGACCAGCTGGGGAGACAAAACAGATCATAAATAATATATATATACGGGTATGTACGCCCAGCACATATGCATTAGGGCGTGGCCGAGAGCCAGCTTCGAGGGAACTGAGAAACTTCTGCCCGAGTTGCGAGGGAAATAATTGATTAGCATCGAACGTGATTGTTAACTTTTTGCATATGTAATTTCGATTAGGCCCCGGCCGCCACCACATCTGCCACACTCTTTCCCAGCCACTCCCCCTCTATACCTTTTCCTTTCGGCTTGCCAAGTGTGTGCAACAGTGCGTATGGGTAATGTGTGGGGCTTTGTCTGGGTTACGGGATGTGGTGGAGCTGCTGCCTAAGCAACATTTGCTCCTGCCCAGGTCCCTCCCCACGAGTGAGTGTGTGTGAGTGAGTGCTCTCTGTTACCATCACAATGCAAATTTACAGTTACATGCTTCGATTGGCAATTTAATAAGGTAACTTTTTCACACAGAACTGAACCATGGGCATGGGCCAGGAGAGGCCGCCGGCAAACCCTTTTACACGAGCGACAGAGACACACACACGCAGAGGTTGGTTTTTGAAAGGGAATGGTTACAAAGGAGAAAAAATAATAGAGTATTTTTTAGAGATTTTATTAATATGAAATTTTAAGAAGATCATATTTAGATTTATCTCGAGGAAGTTCCTTTTACACTGTACCCCAAAATTAAGCAAAGCTTTTCCAAAAACTTCTATTAGTTATTTCCATTTACAAATTAATATCGCTTTAAATTTCTCTCAGTGCACAGTGACACAGGAGAGACGTGGAGTGGAGCGCCACAGATGGACACAGGGAAGGGCGTGGCAGAGGACGCGTTCACACAGAAACTGACGTGCTTTACATATTAAATGTTTAACTGTAAATTAGGTTAAAATGTGTTTGCAAAACGGAGTTTTTTTTTTTTTGCTTTCTCTCCTCCAGCTGCAGTGCTAAATGAGGATTTCCAGTGTGGAAAACTCTGGCATACATCAGAGCACGAGGACCCAGGACCCGCTTTCAGTCCGCCTGTCCTTTTGCGGCTTTAAGTGTTTGCCTTCCATTTGCGTCTGAGGCGCTCAATCCCCAAACCCTCTAATGCTGCCCACAAGCCCCCCTTTCGGTGCCCTGGATGACGTCAAGTTGACCTTCCATGTCCAACGTCCCAGTCCCAGTCCAAGTCCCAGTCCATTTCCATTTCTGGTCCCCTGCTCAGTTCAATCCGCAGCAGTGCATGGCAGGAATAGTGAGGAATAGTGGGGAATAGAGAGGGGCTGGGCATGAATATGGATGTGCTGGTGGCGGTGGCGATGACGGTGGCGGTGGGCGTGGCCGCTTAGCTGGGAAAACTGTTCACGCATTAATTAACAATTTATGACTGTGTCCGTGGGCGGAGGTGTGCGCGGGGTGACTGACTGGGCGAGGGCTGATGGTTGGCCTGCGTTTGAGTGCATTTGCGAACGCATTAAAAATAATTTCATTTGCCGAGGGCCAAAGGCAGTGCAATTACTATCGCAGCCTGTTAATGAACGAGCTTTAATGGTCGTTTGCCCGGGAATAGGGATTTATTGATAAATTAACGATGAATGGCGAGGCCACCGCCCATGGTTTTTCTTTATTTTTATTTGTTTCAAATGTTTGGCGAAATTGCTTGTCTTACTTGCTGGCCATAAAATTGAACAGATTTTATGTTTAAATTTGTATATTTTTATTAGCACTTGCTCATACACACACACGCAAGGCAAGGCAAGTAAGTGGAAAGTGCAGACCCTGAAATACCCGGTAGTTGCTGAGTCCAAAAACATGGCAGGGCTGAAAGAAAATAAAATAAATAAAAGAAAATACATAAATAAATAACTTTCCTGTGACTGTTTTTATTATTTTTAATTGGTGCTTAAATTTATTAAGTAAATAGAAGGGAGATTCCCCAATTAAAAAATATATTTCTTCTTGTGATACTTCCAAGGAAACATACCCAGAGGTACCCATGTACCTTGTACTGGCAAAACAATAAGACTACGAAATTTTCGGAATTGTTTTCCCGCAACGAAATAAAAAAGATAGAAGAGAAATTCTTCATTTTGCTTTTCAATACGAGATATTTATAGACTTTAAGGATAAGCCAAGGCAGGAACATGAAAATGCATTTACATAACACTGGTCGGAGGCTGTGGGGAGCGGTGTCCTGCCTCCTCCCATTCTGTGTATATATATCTGGACAAAACAGAAGGCAGAAGATGGCGCAAGTAGCAGGAAAATGTAATCCCAGCCAAGCGGAGCAAACTTCCGGCAAACGTTGGAAGCGGACGCTTCAATGTATTGGATACGGGAAATGGCAACAATTGGCAACAGTGCAGTGGCGAGATGATGAGCGGAGAGAGGAGAATCCAAGGCAGGGGAGAAAAGGAGAAAAGGAGAATCGGAGAATTGGGAAGCCGGAGAATCTGGATTTGCTGAGAAGTATAAACTGCACATAAGGGGGCGTGGCATCTGCCAAGATGCTGCCTTAAAATCTTAAGCAGCATAATCGCTGAACTAGAACGAGCAGAGATGAGGCGAAGGAGGAGCGCCCAGAACGTTGACAACAGATTTCGGACATCCCCTTTTCTCGCCCAGGACTTAAGCCAGTATGGATATTGTCTGCTTATTCCCCTCAGCATCCAGGAGCCACTGGAGCGAGCTCCGAGTCCCAAGTTGCCGAAACACAGAGTGCAATAATTTGGCATTATAACGCAAGATCGAGCAAATTTGCAGAATAAATTGCGGAATAATATACTAAAGCCAAGGCAAGATGCATTTATTCAAGGAGCTTAATAGTTTGTGAAAGGTGAGACAGGCAATTATGTTGTAATTAATTAATTACAGGTGCTGGCGAAGACTCCTAGACATTCCCCAGGATTTAAAATAATTTTAAACAACTAATAGGGTGAGTATTTGCATAAATAAATCAATATAGATTAGGGTTTTGTTTAATATCAATCTAGAAAGAGTTTTTCCATATTAAATAATACAAAATACCCACAATAAATGAGCTCGAATGTGCGCAACATATAGGAAATACATATTTTCATGTAACCAACTTTATTTTTCCAACAAAGTTAAGCCAACAAATTTGACGACAAACAAAAAAGAAGGAAGCCCTGGCTGTGGTGGTGATTCGGTTGATCTAAAACACACAGAGCGTCCGGTTGCGCCCCTCACATGCCATCTCTGGGCAAAGCCCATCCAGCAGGCATTCCCATTTTCGGCCTTTGGGGCTTGTGTCCTAATAGAATTTGCATTTTTTTTCCGCCAAAGTTTTTCGGGTGTTTTTTTTAATTGAATAACTGCAATACAGTGCCGCTGGCAAAACTACGAATTTTGTTGGATTTTCCGAGGAATACACACAGATGGAATATCCTCGTTTATATCCTTTATTTTTTTGCAGCATCTAAATTATTGGGTTTCAGTTAATTTTTGGTATCGAAACTTGTCAAATTGGCCAAGTTTAAACGGTAGTTAAATGCTAACTGAGGTTCAATTTACCCCGGTCAAGGGAGGTGGGTATCAATTGCAAGCAAATTGCATGTTAGAGGAATTACTTTATTAAATAAAAAATACTGCAGCATATCAGTGAAAATAATTCCCATACATCACTGGGTTCTTTTATTCAATAAAATAATTTATTATAAAGGGGTACATTCTTAATAAGCTCTCCTCTCACATAAGCTCGTATCTAATATTCATTGATTTTACTCGCTCGTTCACTCGTTCGCCTTCCGTTTGAATTTCTTTGGCACACTCTAGTCAAATACTTGTACATAAACCTAATTTATATTGAAATTACCAAAGTTCTGATCGACGTTATGGCCAAAACACTAAAGCGGGCGCGCACACACCTCTCACACTCACCAAGCCGAGCAAGTGTGCCGCAGTTTAAAGAAGCCAATAAATTATTAATAGCCCTGGCATTGATTGGAAAACTTTTCAAATATGTTGCCACTTTTCTACACGAATAATTTGCGAGCATTTTCCAAAAACACACACTCACACTAACCGACTAACACACACCCATGCCCACGTCCACACACTATTTCAGCGAAGGACATTCGATGGCTGGGTGAGGGAAAACCAATCAGTCGGTTTATTATTAAATTCAAGTTTCTGCTTGGGTTTTCCAGCTTATTTGGCTTTCCCGCCCCCACAGGACGCCAGCCGTATGGAATGTTGTAAATATTTATTTGTTTATCCTGCGGTGGAATTTATTTCTATTGCCATATATGATTTCATGGCCCAGACAATCTCGATTCCGATTGCAGTCGCCTTTCTCGTCCTCCGGATTTAATTTGTTGACTCTTGCTGCTTGCTGCTTTTTCCTTGTGGTCTCCCTGCTGCCATAAACTGTAATTTATTTTCTGCAGCTCGCCAGCTCTCCAGCTCCGCTTTAATTCGGTGTGGTAATTAGAAGAACCCACACAGGTGGCCCGGCTCCGCATTGTTTGGCCATAAATATTGCGCATACGCCGCTTGGTCCGTGCTCCTGGATTTATCCGGCTCAACACCCACACTGGAAATGATTAAATACAGGTTTACCCCGCCTTCACCCAAGAAGATGCTTATGCAGTTTAGCTTTGAAGTGTTTTTATAGCCAAATTTCTGTAGTTGTCGTCTACATGGCCCCAAAAGTTTCTCCGAACGTTTCTGTAAAAGTGCAACAAATTGCATACGAAATTGTCGGCAATTTGCATTCAAGTTTCTTTCTTTTTTGTTCCTCCGCTTCCTTGCCGTGCCGTGCCGTGTCCTGAACATTTATCGTCCTTTGGCTTTGGCTTGTCTTAACCTTTTCTTTGGTGGCCCTCGCCTTGCCTCGCCTCCCATCGCCGTATTGACGGAGTCGGGATGCATACGAATTTATGTCCCCGAGCAAGGACTCCCCGTCCCTGCGGCTGCAAGGACGATGGGGCGGTGTGCCACACCCCTATCTGCGTCATATGTCAGCTGTCAAGTTGCGTTTTCCCTATCCTGTAGACGGCGGATACACCGGAAAATTGGTTAAAGGAAGTTTCAAGATTTAAAGGGGCACTTAAGGAGGGAAGGAACTTTGGGGAAGAGAAGGAAGGAAGGATCCTTTCTTATAAAGTATACTTATAGATCGAAAGACAGAATACCTAAAATAATATATAAAATAAATAAAATATTTTTAAACCTGTGAATTGTATGAAAAAATGTCAAGTAATATAAATATTGCATAAAAAAATCTCTCACTTATGCAGTAAATACTTTTTAAAGCATATTATTATAAACTTTCCAGGCGTTAATTTTCACCCAAAGGCCTCAGAGGTGTTCAGGCATAGCTTGTTTGTTTAACAAATAACTTTATCCAGAGTGTAGCGGAATAGAATTTTGGCGTGTGGCCTTGGTTTTGCCACACCTGTGACAGGCCTCGCTCTTCCCGAAAAACAGATGTGACATTTGGGCTCCAGCTTCCCATCCATTCCCAGCCCTATTCCCCTGTCTCGTGACCCGGTGGCGCCTGGCTCGTTGGCGTAGTTAATTATTCGGCCATTTTAGTCCATTATCTGGACTTCGGATCGAATCGCTGGCCACAGCGGAGTCCATCGAAACGCAATTAGCGTGTGTCGGCCGCCTATTCCGTATACAGATCGCTCCGTGTCCGTGTCCGTGTCCACTTCCACGTCCACTTCCACGTCACACCGTGATGTATGGACATCACGTGCTGCATTCGACGGCAATAACAGAATTTACACAATGCCAGCAAAGCGCAAATTAGTCAGGGCCTAATTGTTCAACGGGGAAATGATCAATAGTTTTTATCGCCGACTGGCAAAAGCATTCCATTTAATTTCCACAAAACCGATGCGATTTTTTGCAGCATATGGAAAATTGAAATTGTTTTTGCGACGCCGCTGCTGCTGCGTGTGTGATGCATATAAATCTTGTTTGACCATCGGGCTAACAAGCAGTGCTGCTTACATCATATTTGGTGGCAAAAAAACGGGACAAATTTTCCAGAATATAAGCGGAAAATATAGTAGAAGTTCCACAATTAATTGGGGAAAAATATTATATTTGTCAAGCAAATAGTCAGCTTCCTCTTTTCAATTCTATTAATTGCTGAAAAAATTATTTAACTTTTGACTGAAATAAATAATTTTATTAAAGATAATAATTAAATTAATATGTAAAAGCTTAATTAATATTAAGGAAAAATGTACTCTTAATTATTATTTTATTAAAGATTACCAATAATATAAACATATTTTCTTGAAACAAATTAAAAGGCCTTAATCCATTCCTTCCATTTTAGTTAAGAAATACCCAAACTCGTCCGGAAAAAGGACAAGTTCGCAGAGCTGTTGACATGGCCAAAACCCAATTCCTGGTTCCTGGTTAGGGGGGCAAAAAATGTGCAGAGAAATGTGGCAAATAAAAAGCATTGAACAAGTGCAAACAATTATTGTCAAAACCAGACCGAGTTGTAACAAGGATGTGCCAGGACGACACTCGTGTCGAGTTGGAGTCCCTCTTATCGCAGTAAATGTAGCCATCGTGTCCTGGGCGCTTTTAGTGCTGCATAATTTCTTCAGCTACGTTCATTAGTCCCTGTCCCTGTGCCAGTTCCCAACCCTCCTCCCCTAAACACTTAACCGGGATTAGGTTTCCAAGGGGGCTGTTCTGGCGCACGACCTGGTCCTGCTCCGTGTTGATATCATTAACTTATTGCATTTTCAGTTCACTCGCTCCACAATGTGTTCCGTCCCCACTGGTCATATTTATGCATAACATCATCATCATCCGATGACTGCCACTTCCACCAGAAAATATTCATCCATCAAAGGGAGTGGGACACGCACCTTCGCCGCGGGGCAGGTGGAGAGAACACACAAATATAATTTATGCACGTAACTAGTTTGTCATGTTATCCCTTTCGAGCCAGGAGTAAGGAAGGAGCCAGGACTCTGACGTCAGGAGTTCCAGAAGGATTACTGGGTTGACAGGCGTCCGACCACAAAGCACAAAAAAAACACACAGAGTCCTAAGAGAGGACTCGACGCTCTCTTATACGCCGGGGAAAGCCAATTGCTGAATACGGCAAGCTCCCTAAGAGAGCGAAAAGAGAAAGTTTGCTGACCGTGAAAATTGTTTGGCCAAAACTGAAAAACAAACAGAACAAGACAAGCGGGGGGACAAGTGTGCATCCCTCCCAGACCATAACCCTAATCAGTGTCCAGAGCTAGCCAAGCATAAAGTCCACTTTTGGTGCCTCATCAAAATCACTTTATGCTAATGGCCAAGACATTTGCATAATTTGCCCCCGAGAATTCTCCCGCTCACATATATATCATGTATGGCCATACAAAAAATATCAGAAACTGAAACTTTTGCAATGGCTCGGAAACGAGGCTTTAAATGTAATTCAATATATATAAATATACATATATTTCTTGGCGTAACGGGAGGGAGCAACAATTATTGACATTTTCATTGCATGTGAATTATTATAAGCGGACATGTGCATGTCCAGGGCCTTCCGCATGTGTGTGTGTGGCCCATATTCCACGGGACTCACCTGCTCCGCCATTCCCCATACGCCATCCGCCAGCCGCCTTCCGCCTTCCGTCCCATTGGCGACGGAAGTGGTTGGTTATACGTTCAAGTTCCGGTAATTATTTGATATAGGCCGACAGCGGATTGTTATTTTATATTCGCCCCAGCCTGCTCCAGCCCCCTAGAAGCGGGAAAAAAAGGGAAAAACATGGGCTGGCAGTTTCGCCAACTTTGTATGGTCACGTAGGGCATAAAAACCTGTTACGTTGGCCCCGCGGCATTCGTAGAACATCCTTATCCAGGCATTGATTCATTCGGATTCGATTTCGGGAGAGTGCTCGTGGTGTTCTCATCAAACTTAATCTCTGCCGCAATTAGTGGCTTTCGAAAAACTCCCAAAAAATATGAACAAGACGGAAGACGGAAGGGAACTTCGGACTCGGTGTCCTTGCAATTACAAAAGATTTATGCAGGCCCATCAAATTCAGTTCATCTGAACGTTTTTTATGCCGCCAAACTCAGGGGCAATGAAGTCATGCCATAAAAAATCCAGCAAGGACCGCTGCCCCGAGTCCTGTCGCTTTTATGGCTTTTAATTTGATATACACATTTACATAAACAGGCCATTTGGCCGATATAAGCGCGTGGACAAATCGCCAGTGACCAAAGCCAGTCCGCAGTCCCAGTCCCTTCGCTCCCGCGAAATCCTCTTATGGAGCATACAAATATCCAGCTTTCGCCACCGTTCAGCTGGCAATTATTAATTACTCGCACTTAGAGCGCTCTCTCAGCTCGCTTTCTGCTCCATTGCCGTGATTGCCGCGCCACTTGATACGTAATGCGTCGCTTCCAGCGTTCAGCGTTCAGCTTTCAGCTGGGATTGAAGCTTGGCTTTGCCAGCTAGGTTCCCCGCTAATTACTGTGAGCAGCCAAGTCGTGCTCCTCAACCGGGCCCTTGCCTGGCCCCTCTCACCTTTCCCCTCACCTGCCAGCAGTCATTACCACCTGTCTCTGGCGCATCTGCAACTGTAATGCTGGATTGCAATCGGCACTTCCACACATTCAGTGGCGCACACACACACGAGTGTGTGTAGGTATTGAGAAATCAAGTAGCTTCCACTGCACTAGCTCGCTTAGCTACCCACTTCAAGTGCACTGGGAGAAAGCAGCTCCAGTCAAAACCTATATTTAAAAAATATATATAAATTAATAGGGGCTTTGTCAACATTTTCAGACCAGAAAAAAGCGTGAGAGCTAAGCTAACTTTGACAGAAACCCGAACTTCCTGAAAAGTAAAGAAGCAACCATGTGGTTGCGCCTTACAGCACAATTCGGTAACTATATTTTATGGCAGTTTGAATGTGAGGTTGGTTTCTCAGGTTTGTCAAGTATAAGGTTCACATTTTTTAAATTTAAAAGCAGGTAAAAACATTTAAAATTAAACTAATAAATTCTGGAAATAAACTCCTTACGACTTAATTTAAATATCCCTTAAATACCCACCATTTTCTCCCAGTGCTTACACAGCCAACTGAATATGCAATGAGGCTGAAGCCAGAAAATGTTGGTACATTCTGATGCCGTGTTCATGGAAAGTGGGCTGTAGGTTGTGGGTTATAGGAGATGGTCCTCGATGGGAGGCGCTGGTGGTGGTGATAGGTGGAGTGCACTCCAGAGTGTAGTTGCTGTGTCTCGTTATCATTTGGTAAATAGTAAATTGCCTACGAATGCCAAAGCAATTACCCAGCATAAAAGGCAAAAATTATTAATTATATGTGAGTGTTTCGGGGGAGATGGTGCCTGGTGGCTGGTGGCTGGCTGCTGGAAGGCGTGTCTGTCGCCGCAGGGGAGTGGGTGTAATTGGCGTCATTGTGTGCAATTGATTGCATCTATCCGGGGGCGCCAATATAAACAAACCAATTAAGGCTCAAGTGCACACCGCACCGCACCAGCAGGCGAGAGTTCCAATCACAGACTGGGTCTGGGACTGGGCCTCGGTCCTCGGTCCTGGGAGCCGACAAACAACCAGCTGTCCTCCCAGGATCCCCATGTGTCACTGGGGGTCAGGACAGCACTGCCTTCCCCCCTCGAACTCACTCTGGCCGGTCATCGCAGGTCACACAAAATGGCAGGCAATGAAAATCAGAGCAAATGGAGCCAATTGTTTTATGAACTTATTGCTCTCTTCTCCGCTCTCGCTCCTATCTCGACCAGATTGCCGATATGTCCGTCCAGCCATAATAGTTTCACTCGACTCGACTCGACCGAGACTTCAGAATCGAGAATCGGAGAGAAATAAAAAATTATCGAGCTGAGAAAATGCTGATGCTGCTGAGATGAAGGACACTCGGCAAGGCGGGCGAGGAAACTTGGGGGCTCGAAGCGGAAAATGTATTGCAAACAAATTGTCAAGTATTTTTGTGGCTTACATCTTTGGTTTTGCCTCCATGTCGCCTCGCCATGGGCGGGCAGCCTGACATTTTGCCGACATTTCTTGGCACAGTTGGTCCCTGACACACATGGCTCTATGGCTCTATGGCTCTGACTATGGATGTGTAAACAGTGCACACAGAATAAAATTAAGATTTCTCGAAGATTTACATTAATAACGAAGAAAACAGGAGAAAGACGTTAAACAGAAAGTATGGAAAACAGATAAAACTTTTAGGAAAATGAACAGTAGATATCTTATCATTTATTCATAAGAAAATTGAGTTTTTAACTTTTAAAAATATTAATCAAATATACTCCTTTGGGTTATTATAACCTAAGATGCATTTTTAAACCAATTATTCAATTAAAAATATAATTGTTAATACTGTAAATAATATTCCCTATCAAATCCAACCACCTATTTCCCCCTGTGTTCCCTTTTTCGGAAATTTGATTGGACCAAAGTGCTCGGGTGAGTGAAAGTGCACTGAGAATAATTTGGCTAACAAGGTCAAGTGGGTCCTGCGTTTGTGGCTGAAAGCATTGCTCATAATTGCATTGTGGCAATTAATTGCAAACAACCTAAAATTAATTACACCTGCCTCGCCCCAGGTCACCTTATTCCCCTCTCTGACTTTCCTCTGCTATCACCTCCGCATTGCTCATACGCCAGGTGTGCGGCTTGGGAAAATTATCTTCCGACATGAGCAGCAGCCCCAAAACTTGTGTGTCTGCTTAATTATTTGTGTATCTCTGGGTGCGACGTGGTGCGGGGGAGTGTTTGTGCGGCTAATCAAACTTTAAATAGAATTTTGGGTGCTGCACGTACGCATTAAAAATGTTTTACAAAGTGAAAATGCATGAAACGTGCGCCGAGAGGAGTTTGTTTCTTGCTCCAACTTACTTTCGGGGGCTAACTTGCTTACTTTTCCATTTTGCCGAAGTTCCAGTTGTTGCTGTGTTGTTGCTGCCACAAAAGAGCATTTTGTATCCAGAACTGTAGGGTTTTCTCGGGGCGGAGCAAGGACTTTTATTCCGAACTAGGTGCCGCCTGCCACACATTGTCCCGAAAGTTTTCCATGCCTTAGTTCCAGGCTTGCACATCAGCATCAGCAGTGTTGGTAAGAAGCAGCTTAAACATTTCTAAATTAAACAATTTAAATTACATCACATTAAGTTCCTACTAATATTAAATGATTTTATATACAGATTCCACAGCAGCTTAAGCTCAACGCAGTTCAACAGTGAGTATTCATAGGTAACATCCGGCTAGAAGGACTAAATTATTTCATTGGGGCTTGACGAGTAGCGATCCCAAATTCCCTTGTTCAGTATGAACAAACAGATTATATTTCTCGTTTTTTTCTGAATATCCCAGGCCCCACCTAAACCCTAATTCGAAATATAAAAAACAGAAAGATCTCTCCCTAAATACGGACAAACCGCCAGCACTGCTGCACTGTTGCGCAAGAAAAACTTGCCGCTGCAACAACAAGTGATGACACATTTCTGGCATTTACCAGCGCCTCCGTCGCATTGGAAGCCCGAGCCGAGTTCCACCTGCCATCCCGATTGTTTCGAGAGTTGTGCAGCATTCGACATGACCGCACCCACCGCGTGCTGCTCCCCGAATTGAATGTTTGCTAGCGCTGGTGATGGCGTTGGGTGTTGGGCAAAGCGGCTCATAAACAGTAAGCTGCTTAGGAAATGCACGGGCGCAAAAACAAGATACGGGGATGCCGGAGAAAGTGTCCTGATTGCCAGTGGCAGTGCCAGTCCATGCCTTGGCATACTTTCCGCCTCCATATCAATGTATAAGCGAAAAGAAACCCCTTTTTAAGGCGAAATCCCTTAAGACCGACCTCGACCCTTCTCCTCCTTCGCGGGCGAAGTCCTGCGACAATATTTATTTTAAAGCAAATAAGTTCATAAATATGCGTGGGGCGAAAGGCAGCTCGCCTAACCAGCTGCCAGCCGATTAAGCTGTGCGTGTGAATGGCTTGCACAGCCGAGAAAGTGCCAAGTGGCAGGAGAAAGACCGGAGAAAGGGTTCGAGGCTTCGCTGCTGAGTTAAAGGGTGGCAGTTGCTGAAAAGCGCTCCAAGCGGGCATGAGTGTGTGTATGTGTGTGTGTTTGGAGGGAGGGGGTCTAGTGCTGATATCCGAGACAGCTTCATGATTCTGCTAATTGCCTCGTGGGTTCGGAGAAGGCAGAAGGGTAAGCCGCGCATGCCTCGGCATTTGTTAAGAGGAACCATCTCCAGGGTGGAGTGCACCGAAACAAAAATTTGTTAATCTACCGATTTAGTCTCACTTTTAATAGCAGAAATAAGTAACAGCAAATTGGATATTGAAAATAAAGTAAATATCTTTATATAGCAAGAACAACACATACTCTACTCTTGAAATAATTTTGGTCCTTCTAGCCGTATGTCAGCTATAAACACACACTGTTACACTTATCATTTAAATTATTCTTTGCATTTATAAAATAAAGCAGAAATTTTATTACACTTATAACTATTACAATTTGCTATTTATTTAGAATAAACCTTGATCTAACACTAATAAAACTTCTCTTTTCTACCCCTGTAAACCCAGTGCATGCCTCGGCTATTATGCGCTGAACACTCCACTTTGGTCATGGCCAAAACACGCCCCAAAAACAAGTTAACTCCCAGATAAACTCGAGCGGCTTGAAAATGTGCTGAAAAGAGGGCCATAAATAAGCCACATTTATAACTCATAACCCGGCAATCAAGTAATTTGTTTGAACAAAACAATTCGCCTGTCGCTATCCATTTATCAAGCCGGATTGAACCCTTGCATCGATGGTGATGAACATCGTCGAGCGCGGGAGCAGCCAAAGGAGCAGCTCCTTGCTAACTTAAAGACACAAGCCTGACAACTGTCAACTGTCAGCGAGGAGAACAGGAACAAGGGAGGACAACTAGGCGACGGAAGGCAAACAATTGTGTCCGCCGGGCGCTGAAAAATTGTTGAGCATTTGTTGTGACAGCGCGTTTTGACAATACAACAAAAGCGCTCGGCGACGACAAATAGAAAGCGGTGTAATGACAATGGGAATAGGAGGAGGAGGTGGCCACCAGGTAGCAGAACATATTAATTGTGTCATGTGGGGCGTGAAGAGATGAAAGAGCTGAGAGAACTACAAAGGGAGGTGAAGGCAATCTCCAAGAAATACTTAAAAATCACCAGCTCGAATTTATAGAATCCAAGGGAAACTCGCTTTAAGTGCCCGTAAAGGAAACTTTCGAGGTGAGAACTAAAACAATCAAGGCAGTTAATAACCCTTACGGATATGCGAGCGAACTCGCAGCGTAACCAATTTGATGATCAATAAATCGCTTCAACTTTTGCCCTGCACAACTTCCCCCATGGAAAGCCA
Source organism: Drosophila tani (assembly GCA_008042535.1). NCBI lineage: Eukaryota > Metazoa > Arthropoda > Insecta > Diptera > Drosophilidae > Drosophila > Drosophila tani. The sequence goes on along the minus strand of VNJO01009496.1, from coordinate 13,723 downwards.
TCAAGTCCTGTGATATATCTACTCATATGTGCGTCCCACGACGAAGGAGCCTCACGTCGTGTTTGTGAAAATTTCAATTTGTATATTACCTTATAGCAACTCGCATATCGCATATTGGAGCACATTACTTATGCACAATGCAGAAGCAACTTTCCTCGGTGCAGACAATGAAATTTATGGAACCGAATGCAGAATGCAGACTGTTGCAGGCGGGGAGAATAATAATAAGAAGAATATGCTACAAATTTGCTTTATTTCACATGCGAAAAAGTTGTAAAGTTCTTGCTCACACTCTCTCGCCTCACCCGGCACACGGGGCGTATACGTTTCACTCAAACTTCGCCTGTCTGCCTGAGAACTTGTGACTGTCGTAGGATGGGAAGATGGAGGAGGGCTGTGGGTGAGGGTGAGAGGTGGCTACGAGGTGGGGAATTGAATTTACTGAATCCAGATATATCAGTCAGCCCCTTGGCTGGGTAATGTCAAGGTCGAGCAGCGGGTCTCAAGCGAATTGAACAAAGTGTGTAATGTGCGCGCACGAGATTTCATCCCCTCCTCCACTCACTCTCCCACTCTCGCTTTATCTCACCCTTTTAGCCTCACTTTTTATCCCCACAAAACACAGGGAAAAAAGTTTGCCAGCTGAGAGGTCTTGAATTCGGTTAGAGGTTTCTGGAATAACAAAATCTTAATTTAAATGCAAGCATTCTTGAAATAATAGCATGGTTTTTGCAAGGACTTGCATTTATTAGGGTCAACTGAATTCCAATTTTGGTAACGTTAATAGCTTCGAGTCCATAAAAACTATTCAGCTTTTACAGCGATTATTGAAGCCTTAATAAAAGGTTTTTTAGCTTAGAAACTCATAATAAAATCGAGTTTCTTTCTTCTGGAATGTAAAAACAGCTTCTTATATTTATACAAATAAATATTCAAAGTTCCTAAATGAAATATCCTTTGATCATAATTTAATACTTATGAAATAAATCGAAAGGGCATACAATTTAAGAATTTCTTTTGGTATTTCCTTCGTATTTTATTTTCTTCCTCTGTTCCACATAGTTGGCAAACTTTGGCGCGTTTTTTGCTCGCTCTTGCTCCAGCCCAAGGCAGCGGCAACCTTTTGAATAACTTTATTCCCAGCTTCGCTTACCCTTTTGCCACGAGCTTTAAGGCGTGACCTCGCCGCCCACCGACCAGGACCCAACGAATTGGCGGCCTTCGCCAGCATTGACCAGCAGCAATTTGTTGTGCAATTTGCTGCGAATTTGGCATCGCACGCTCGCCAGCAGCTGAAGAGAGAGAAAAAAGACTGGACTAAGGACACACACAAGGCGGCGGCCCAGGATGCAGCAGCATGTGTCCTGTCTGACTCCTGGCTCCTGGCTGTGTGTGTGAGTGTGATGCTGGCCGGGGGTCTGCGTGTCCTTTTGTCTGGTGGCGTGCAGAAATGGCCGGGCAGGAGCGCTGACAGGCAACAGGGACAATGTGTCCTTATTATGGTCGTAATTATCTCTTGAGCGTGTAGCGAGCGTGAAGCAAATGTAAATATAATAAAAATAAAAGCAGTTAAATGAACAAATTGAGTTGGGCCCGAGGAGGCGGGCAATGGGTGGGGGTTTGGGTTTGGGTTTGGGGAAGGCGCTTGCTACTTTCTTTTTAATTGCGTCTTTTATTTATTTTCCTCTGCTCGGTGACCCGAAACCAAATGGGAAAGAGTCGGCGGCGAACGGACGACAAACGACAGCTGACAATTATTTTCTCCCATTTGCCTGACAGCCAGGCAGCCAGGCAAGCCGGCACATAAGGCGTATGCGTAATGAGTGATATCTGAAATTTTAAAGTAGCAGCCTCATGACATTTTAATTGCTGCCTCCGATTTGATCTTTGTACTCCAGAGGTCCCGGGCCCTTGCAGCCACAGTTCTCTTTCTGTTTTCATTTATTTAACACGCCGCCGCCCTTGAACAAATAATATGAATTTCAGGACGCAGGCAACTGGCATTCCGACCGACTTTTTGGCTATTTATGGTCAGTTTTGTGGCGATGTCACAAAATTTAATTAGTGCGCCAGCCCAGCAGCCGTAACGGATCCCTTGTCCATAAAGGGACACAGATACTATAGACTTGTTTTATTCACGGCATTTGTCCGTTGAAACCGCAAAAGCCAAAGTGGCGAGAGTGTCGAGAGTGCGCCGAGTGGGGGGGCCGAGGACACAGGTGCCGCAGAATATTTTATGAATCATTTATAACTCAATAATCCTGTTGAGTTGATTTTAACCAATAATTGATTATTGTTTCCGTCCCTGTGCGGTTCTCCAATTTCCAGTCATAAATATCTGTAAATTCATTTCGATGCGAGCTGGTGCTGGTGCTGGTGGCAGTTTTTTCCCGCTTAAAAGCCGTTTTTTCCAAGAGTCGAAATTACGCTGAAAGTAGCTGGATCCGAGGGGAAGGGCGACGGGGCTGAACCGAATTTATGCAAATGTTGTGAGGCTGCTTTTTCTCCGGCCCAGTCTGGCGTGAGCAATTTCCATGAATATTAATGAGGACAACACATGGAAATTAGAGACTCTGCGTCTGTCTGGTCAAACAATTGCAGGGACGGGACGGTGTCGGGGGCTATACATATGTATGTCCTGTTTCTCAACGTGATTACCGAAAATCAAAACGGATCCCAAGGCATATCCTTGGCAACCTACGAGACCCGGCACCGGCCGAGGTGTTGGACCAGTGAAAATATACACAAGCCGAGCTCTGTTGGTGTTGCAATCCACTGACAACCAACCCGGGGCCATTCCGTTTCCACTCCAAATTTAAGCAGTTGAAATTAAGGATGCTGGGAAGCTGCATTTGCATTTGCAGCAGCTGCCATGCATAATTAACAGGATGCGGCCAGAAAAAGCGAGAGCCGGGCTTAATGTGCCAGCGAAATGAAATGAATATTAAGGTGTGCGAGGTTGTGTGTGCCGTCATGCATCTTGTGGCACATTATAAAGTTTTCCTCGGGCAGAAGAAGAACTGCAACACACAGGCACTCCCGATGAACATACTTAGCCAGGACAGCCGCAGTCAATAAGGGCAGCCACACCTGCCCCGAGATTCCTCCGGGGCCAAGGCTGTATGTGAATATTTATTTGTTAACTACGTGGATCCTTGGCATTGCTAGCCTAGAAATTCCTCAGCTCACAAGGCTAAGAAAACCGCCGAACTCCGAGCTCGTAAATTTTCGCACATATTTCCTTATGTAAGCTGCCCCATTATATGGTTTCTGGGTAAGCTGAAAATATATTTTAATTTAATTTGTCTATGTCTCGGCCAAAACTTATAGTTCCGGAATTGTCTGTGGTAATTAACGCAGCAATGCAGACAAGCCGAAAGGAGAAGGACCTTAAAGGGATAGCGACAGATTCGATTGCGGGGAAAACTCTTCCCGCCCACACAGACGTTGTCAAAAAGTTTTCGCTTGAATATTCGATACGAAAAGTTATTTGAAAGCGACATTGGCCCGGCACTTAACTCCAGTCGAACTCCACAAAACTACTCAGAGACGGAGGGGAGACTATCCTAGTGACATGTGATATATTTGCCTAAAATCAGGCGAGGGACAAGGAGAAGGGTTCCAGGATTAGCTAGTGTCCTCTTCGGGCCGAACAAAGGGCTGGAAACATGCAATCTTTTATTTAATGAGTACGAGTCAACAGCTCAACTTCAAACTGACACTTTGCACCGCAATCTCTTGGCTCCATCAGAGAGGGTGCTGCTGGTGATCCCAGGACCAGGACGAGAGCAGGGTCAACGATGGTAAATAGTTGGCTGGGGCTTGCCGCTGCCATTGACTGCTTTATTGGGGAATTGGGGACACACACCACACACACGCACACACACACTCGGATGAGTTATTAAGCCATGTTTGCGCTTGTCTCTGGCTGCCACACATTTTCATTGAAGAAATATTTGCAGTCGCCTTGTGCCTTTCAGAATCTGGCCTTTCAGGCGTGATTTAGAAACTTTTCAAATATGCTGCCATTGGCACTGCTTGGCCAGAGAGCCCGAGGAGTGGATACACTGGGAGAAAAAAAGCTTGGGGATTAGATAAAGTTATGGGGTTTGAAAGTATTTAAGTGGTTTTGCTCAATTAATTATGGCTTATGTGTTTTTTTTTTAGAGTTTTGACTTATAAATGGTTTTGTAAAGATAAAAAATAAAACTGTTGCAGTGTACCATTCTTTTATTTTAAGTTTCTTTAAAGTCTGACAGATTGCTTTTATTTGTTTCGATTTGATCTTGACTTTGCTGTGACCGTATCCTTTCGTTTTTAAAATCTACCTAATATCCACCGATTATTCTCTACCATAACTCGTCTATCGATTAATATTTTACAGAGTGGCCACACCAGATCGGCCCGTAAATAATAAGCTGTTTCCGCAAGGAACAATAATATTAACAACGAAGACAAAAAGTCTTTCAAGGAATAAATCTAATAGTTTCTCTGAGTACTTTTATGGCTTACTATTTTCGAGGATATTTTCTGACTTTAATCAATTTTAATCTGATTATTTCTCCCCGTGCATCGACCCTAGCGATGATGTAAGCGAAATGCGACTTACCCGCTTCCGCATGGCATCCCCAGTCTGTGATCTCTGGCTGGGCAGCGATTTGATTGAAAAACCCAGCGGAGCAGAAACACATCGGCAAGCGTAACAGGTTCGCATTCGGACTTGGATTTGGATTTGGACAGGGACTCTAGAGCTAGGAAGCCGGTAGATGTGCCCCGTGATTACCTTTCGCCGGCAGCCCCAACTTAAGCGGCAAGGATTGGTAAATCGGTGGCCTTTGCGCTCCGCCAGTGACCCATTGACACGATATCTATGCACATATATAGTGGATTTATGTGGGCAAAGTCTCGCCCAGTCGACCGCAAATTAGTTTCGAGTGTCTGGACATTTTGCAGCCGCATAAATGGATTTATTGAATTCTATATGTCCGGCACGTATTGGCTTAGCCGTATGGCCGAGTGTTTGGTTTTTGGCTTTAATGGCGGCAATTGCAGCTGCCCAAGGCAAACAAACGGCAATTTCGATTCATGCTTCGGTATAATCAAATCGAGGATGCCACGGCGCCTCAAGGTTATCCTGCTGGCCCACCGACACAGTCCTGACCATGGTCAATGCTGGCGCAGTCCTTGTGCTCCAACCTCTGTGCTTATTTTGTTTACGTTTTGTGCTGGACGCGACGGACACATAATTTATTTCGGCTGCGATGTCGGCGTTGTCCTTGCGTGTGCCAGGCGGCGAGCGGGAGCGGGAGAGCGGGGAGAGAGGTCCTGCTGGCTGTCAGCGCCTGGGAGATAAGCTGACTGCGAGAAATATGTGCCCGCTCCCTAACGAATGTGCGAATAATGAGGAAATGGAAGGCGGAGAGAGTGCGGTGCCCCCGCAGGATCCTGCCCCTGCCCCTGCTTGCCACAAGAAGACATAAATAAAACGCACAACATCGACTTTAATTGGTCACGCCGGTCCATAAGGGAATCCGAATGGGAAAGCAAGCGCGAACGCGAAAGCAGACGCAGCTAAAACTCCAAATAGTTAGTGTGTGTCCAGCGCCAGGGATGGTCTAGGGTCGTGACTCACGGAGAAAGCTTTCCTATAATTCATTTCTCCGAAGATCCTTTAGATCGACTTCTTCGTAGAGTTCTTCATCAGACCTACGAGATCCATCTTCGGCAAGACGCTGATGGTTATGGTCGTAGTGCTCAGTTTTTCCTGCAGTTCATATATGTAGGAGGTCGGTTGGATCAGGCGATTCGCCTCCAGCCTCTGGCTGAACTGCTTCCTGACCGCTTCGAACATTCGCTGGATCTGAAACTCGTACTCCTGGGAGTGGTTCAGGACATGTTCCTCGTAAAGCAGTTTGCTGGCAGCTTTCATGAAAGTCCTTACAGGGATTTCGCTTAAGAATGCTATGTATTCCACCGTCTCCTGGTCGTAGGAGCTCAGCAAAAGGTTAAGATCCACTAGGTAGTCCACATTCACCTTAATTTGGGTGCTCGGATTGAGCTCCTGATCAAGGGAAGATCTCTAGCAGGCCCATTCCGATTCTGGTTTTCAACTTCTGAAGACTGAGACGCTTTGTCAGGCGACTCTTTTGAAAGGCAAGCCCAAAAACTTCCGCTCCAATATCTCTGATTTTCTAGAAACTCTAGGGCATCCTTCACACTCTATGACATGGCCAAATCGCGGTTTCGTGCATTCCATACCCCGTTTCCCTATCATGCTATCTCCAGCAATTATGAAAAATGGCTGATGAACACGAGCACATCCCTATGAAGTGAACTGGAGTGTCCCGCCCGCCTTCCTTCCGGTCTCCCTGCCTCAATCTCTGACTGCCGGAGAGGAGGTTAATATGGGCAACTGATTTATGTTTGGCAACAGCAGAAACAGAAACAGAATCGGAACAGACTTGGAGGAGCAGGAGGAGGAGCAGAAGCTCAAGTACGGACGTGGGGCATCTTCAGTGGCCGGCGCCAGACGCACGCGGCACATCCTTCATCCTTCGCCAGGGCCTTCCGCCGGATTGCGTGGCTCATCGTCATCGTTCGCATTATAAATGATTTTAATAATTTGAAACGATTTGTTTAGTTCTGCATCAAGTCGGATAAACGTCGATGATTAATTAGCCGAGGCAGCGGCGAACGGCGAACTTGGAGCAACTATTCCGGCTGGAGGACAGGCATTACATAAGCGCTTCTCGGCCACGTTTATCGCTTCCGTATTTAAATGTGGCATCCAGCTTCCCCGTTCGGGGGGTCCTTAATCAACTTTTTGCTTTTTTTCCGCCGCCGCCGCCGCTGCCCTGTTTGTTGATTCCCAAAAGCGAAAATTAATTGGCGCCGCGATGCAGACGACGCAAGGGGCTGCGTTGTGATTCCCGCTCTCAGTTAATTGATAAATGGTTCTCCTCTAGGAGGAAGCTCCCTGCCTGCTCTCGACATATGCAAATTCCTCAAAGGTTTCCCCTTTTTTTCCAACCCACTTTTTGTTGTTTGTGCGGATCGGAAGATAAGCCATCATATATGTGATTCGTGACTTGGAGCGCTGAAAGATGTTGACAAGGACTTAGTTTTAATTGCAGCTAAATTAAAAAATTAGGGGAACTTAATGCCAGATTAAGTTATCAAGTTATTCCTCAGAAAGCCTAATCAAAAAGGCACAAAAAATGTATATTCTGGACGATGTTCAGAAAGAAGAGCTGCTCCAGCGACTGACTGGTGAAGTCGGGCCCCTAGCCCCCAAAATTTTGGCAATTTAGGTAACCTAATCACAGCTTATTGTAATATATATTTTCATCAAAAAACAAAGGCAACAAACTTTGGGATTCTTTACCTTGAGCTTTGGAAAACGACTCAGTTAACGAGCTCTCTCCGGCTCGATATCGGGCGGAGTAATTAAATTTGCAAAAATTAATTATTTACACAACACAGCATTTTGTGTCTGCGATTTGTGCAAAACCAATTTGCGCTCATGCATACGTAAATATTTGCATTGAAATGTGAGCACAACCGAATTGAAATTATTGTTATAAGCAGGCGAGCTGCAACTGCAACCGCACGGCATGCACAACGGCATCCACATCCACATCCGCATCTGTCGGATGCCAAACCTAAGCCAGTGGCTTCGATGCGGTTCCTTCGACCGCTGACCTCACAGGGCGACGACCATTTATCTCGGATGCCACGCTGACAAGTGGGCATTAATTCTAAAAATGTTTGGGCATTAATTAAGGGCTGCAGGTGGAGGAGATGCGATCCAGTGTCCTGGTCCGTGGGAGCTGCTGCTTCTACACCGGACACTCCTGGGCCAAAAGCAATTTGTTAACACTTGCATTATTGACACATTTAATCCATAATTGTCAGCATTATTTGCCTGGATTAATTTAAAGCCATAAATTGAAATATAAAGGGTTGCAAATTTATGGCCAACGAGAGCGTCATATACCGCCCTCTGTCATGGCCATCGATTTATATCATTTTTTCCTTCCATGTAATTTCACTCTGGCTTTGGAAAAACGGCAAAATAATAATAATAATTGGAGTGCGAACACTTTTTTAGGTTTCCATTTAATCATATCGGCAAAGTCAAATACTTAATGTTTAATAATCCATAATTTGCATATTTATCTGATGGATGGGCAGGGCCTGGCCGGCTAAGAGTTAATTTGGCATTTATTTTAATGCGAATTTTTCCCTTTCAGTGGACGCTTTCTTTGGTGCATTAAAGTTATGATTATGGCATATGCCAGCTAATATATTAACTCCTCATTTGCCAATTAAAACTGGATATTTGCGTGCCTCATTAGGCGGCAGAATCGTTTAATTAATGGCACATTTCGAGTGCCTTAATTGAGCGCCGTGAATTAGAAAAACAGGCTAATTGAAATCTACTTGACAGGCAATCGATTTGATATATATTCTGTGTCCCCTGTGTCCAGATAGTTTTTGGCGCCGCTTAATTGATGAATTTACCGGGTATCGAGCTTAGCCAAAGGATTAACACAGCTTATCCCACCTTATTCCCTTTCCTTCTGGCGCTCCACTTTGCACTGTCAACCTGGATACGCATTCCAATTACTTAGGAGAATTAAAAACCCTGCAATTTGCCCCACATGCCAGGAGGCGGGAGATTAATTAAGGAAAAACTGCACCCATTGGATGACAGATGATGATGGCAGTAGGAGTCTTCCAGGGACAATAAACATCAGCCCCGCATTGTGTCCGTCTATTTTGTGTCAACGCATATCCCCCTGCGGCGGGAGGGGCAGGCGGGGCGGGAACAGGTGATGATTAAATGGCCAACACTCGGATTAATAACCCCTTTTCGCCCCAAGTACTTGCTACCCAAAGTGAGGCGAAAGTATCCAAATAAATCTTGTTTACTCCAAGAAAATATTCTTGGAGCAATTTTTTCATTACTGCTGCCACTACTACTTGCCTCACTTTCCTGCTTATTTTGCGCATAGTTTTAGGAGCCGGCTGCCGGCTGCCGGCTCTCCGGATTTCCATATAAAAACGAATGCCCCGAGCGAAGCTATAAATTTATTGCTGAACTTTAAAATACCACCGCGGCAGCCACTTGCCCCTTAACACCCCCATTTCCCGTTGCCCATTGCACTCTGGACGAAATGCCTAGTTTATTGGCAAGAAATAAACATCAAATTGATGGACACCAGTTTTTATTTTGTTTCTTCTTCGAAGACTGAAGTGCAGCTTAAGTCTGTTAATGGCCAAGTTCAAAATGAGTCAGGCTTCTGTAAACTTAATTTTATATATTTTATATTTTTTTAATTACTTGCACTTGTCACAGAACATAATAAATAAAAATTTGGGGTTTGGTGTTCGTCAAAAAGTTTACTTATTATTATTTATCGAGTACATTTCGAAGGCTAAGCCAGCCCCCTCCGAAACATTGGTGCTTCGAGCCGGATAGAACCATCTGAAAAAACTACTGAGCGACACGGCCGCTAGAAAATAAGTGTCTATCTGGAGTGAACAAATATATTTATAAATTCAAAAAGGATTTATAACAAACCATGCTTATATAAATAATTTTTAAAAACGTTTTTCGCATTCCTAGACAGGTAATAATTTATTATAAAAAATTATTTTATATTTCAAGGTAAGCTAAGGTTTTAATATTCAACATACAATACATTCCTGATTATTTATTCATAATTTATTTGTTCAAGTAATATTCCAAATGTAAGCCTTAAGCCCAGTGTGCCAGGAAAAGTTGACTGGAAGCCTGTATTTTTCGCAATTATCCTTGAAAATGCAGCATCGAGACGAAGCGAGTCAAGCTGAGGGACTGCAGGACTGCTGCAGCCCGAAAGTTGCAGAAGCGTGCCGGCGGAAATGTGTTTTTGCAGGGTGTTGAGTGACTGCGAATAATTTATTAGCTGCGTGAAAAATAATTTATGTTGAGCTCTCCCCCGCTCTGCTTTATACATATTTTTTTTATGGCCCTCGCCATGCACCTCGGTCGGCGTGGTGGGCGTGACGGATGGGGCGGTTTTAGTGGGTTAGTTTTCGGTCGGGCAATCGGTCAACAGATGCATTTCTTTGAAAATTAAACAATCTGCCTGCCAGTTTGACATTTACTGCTTGCAGCTTGTGAGTAATTGGATGAAGGTTGCTAACTCGACTAAGTTTGGTTTTAGAGCAACTGTAACGGAGTAATGTAAAATGTAAAAAAGCATGTAGATAGAGGTATTTGAGATTTTGTTGGGAAAAGTTATAATTCTTAACTTATTTTGGCCACCTTAGGGGCTCTTGAAGGGTTTTCAAAGATACCGATGAAGAATATTTGGAAAATAATAATAGCAACAATGACCCAATCCCCAACAAACCTTCTCAGATTTTAAGTTTAAGTTAAAGTCTGATATTTTATTAATTTATAATTATTACTGGAGTACGAATACATTTCACATTTAAAAAATATGACGAGAATTGCAACAAAGGTTAAAGAATTCCTACGCAACTAGGCAGAGGCGTCGGGCCTCGCATCGTATCTCCTCGGGATGCGAGTGCTCCTCCCTCCGGCGTGTGAAGTGATTAGAAGTACATTTCGATCGAGTTCGCATTAATGATTACAACTAGCAACTAGGTGTGGTTGGAGTTGGAGCACCGGTGGAGTCCTGTTCTGGGACGTGGGACTCTCACTTCGTCTTGGCGCTGCGTAAATTCGATGCGGAGAGCACTGACCGCGGTGGCGGTGGCCTATCCAAATTATCCATATGGTAGCGTCGCCCTGACGTCTCGTTCTTCCTGCCCAGCCGGCTGAGGGTACTGGCACTGGTGGCTCCATTGTGGGGTGGAGGCTTGCGCGGCAGTGTGGACATCTGAGGGAGAAAAATAAAAAATAGGGGATCATTAGAATAATTTATTTCCTTTAAAACATTCAATAAGAAAATTATCCTGATGAAGGTTCGATATTCTCTCAGAACTTATTTTTAAAAATACATTTTAAATTATAATTTATAATTCTGGAAACCTAATGTCTTTCACCGCAGACTATATTTTCATTGGAATGCCATTAGCTTATTTGTTCGACATAATTTGTGGCTCAACTTTATTCAGTTAATCTTCCCCAGAACCAGTTGCAAATTATAGAAGCTTATCGTCTGGAGAACTAAAATTATCATTTCTAAAATAAACAAGCCAGCCAGCCAGCTTTCGACTTTGACTTTGATTATGGAATTCTTAAATAGTTCGGCAGGTGTATGGGAAAGCCATAAATGATGTTAGTTTACAGAGAGAAAATATTAATGATACGAGAAATATGAATATCTTGATTAAATCAATTCAAGCATCTACAAGAATATTCCAATTGGTTTGTAAAAACAAATAAACAAAGATTTGTAGGTTTATTATTATTTTAAATATTTTTTTAAGAGAACTCACCCGCTTGTTCTGCTCCTGCGAATAGTTGATCTCATAGCCCTCGCTGATGTGCTTGGGCTTCCAGGGCGCCAGCATGGAGACGGACCGGGACACGGTGCGTGTCATGGGCTGCAGGGGCGGTGGCTGCTGTGGTGGCGACTGCTTGCCCTTGACCCGGCGAAGGTCATCGCGCGACATGGAGCGCCGGCGCAGGTTGTATGGCTGTGGGATATCGCCCACCGTGGTGGCATGCAGGTAAACCACGCTGCGCTGGCTGTGCAGGCTGGACTCGCCCTCGGTGCCGGAACTCTCCGCCGGATAGCGATCCCTAAAAGCAGATTTATTCATATGTTTATATATAAATTATAAAGATATCCCCCTGGCCCAGCTCACCTGCCAAAGCCCAAGTTCTCCTGGCCCAAGCTGTTGAGCAGCCCGCGTCGCTCGGCACTGCGGGCCGGCTTCGGGGGTCCCAGCAGCAACGGGCGATCCTCGGTTCTCCGAGGTCCATCCACCGACCTCTCCAGCGACATGGCTCGCTGTCCCGCCGTGCTGCTCCGCTTGTGCCGCTCCGCTGGCTCTGGCTCCGAGCCGCTCTCGGAGATGTCGTGTAGCTCCCGGGAGCGCGAGTAGTGACGCCGCTTGCGGAAGTCCACCTCGTCGCTGCTGTTGCCATTGTCCAGGTGCTGCATGGAGCTGGCCCGCTGCCGGCTGCTGTTGTTGCTGTGACTCTGGCCCTGCGCCTGCGACGCTGCCTGACCGGCGAGCGTGTGGCGGTAATCACGGGCCGGCGGCGGCGGACTGCGATCCAGGTGATAGGCACTCTGTGAGTGCTTCGACTGGCCCAGGGAGGGACGACTCCTGGAAAGATTGAAGAAAATATATATAAGTTATAACAGAATTATTGTATTAATTTATTTTTATATTACATTTCTTAGGAAATCATTTAATTTCTACCATAATTTCTCACCTGGGCATACTGGTGGCCTTGGAAATGGTTGGCGGATTCGAATCCAAGTCGGTGTCGCCAAAGAAGCGCAGATTCTTGGCCGGCGCCGCTGTCGTATTGCGTTTGGTCCTCTTCAGGCTGGAAGTGGTCTCACTGTGTCCATTGACGGATACATTGAGCTGAAAGAAATATTTTAAATATTTTAGATACTTGAACAATATGAGAGGCTCCAGGGACACCTACCTCCTTGGGACTGCTCTTGGCTCGGCGGTCCAGCGATCTGAACCAGCTCGTTTTCTCGACCTTCGGCGGCGCCGCCTCCTTGGCCTTTGGCTGTTTTTTGGGCGGCTTGTCAGCGGGACTCCGCTTCACCAGCAGGGGACTAGCTTTGGGCGTGGACAATCGGCGTCGCATCGAGATATCGATAGTCTAAAGGAGAAAAATAAATCAAATTAAATATTATTTAGACATTTAACTAAGAAAAATTAAGATTCATCGAATAATTTATTTAAACTATTTTATTATATTTATTTAATTATTTCTTTAAAATTCCTAAATATTTCTTTGAAATTCTTTATATATTTCATTAGTATTTCTTATCTATTTCTTAATATTTCGTTCACAATTCTTAAATACTTATTTAATATTCTCTTAATATTTCCAATACATTCCTTAAATATTTCGTTAATATGCCTGAATAAATCTCTTAAATTCCTTGAATAATATTTAACATACCTTAAATATTCCTATAATAGTTTTTAATAATCCTAAAATATCTCCTTAATATTCCCTAAATATTTCTTTAATATTCCTTAAATATTTTTTAAATATAATAATATAGTAAATTTATATTATTCTTCTCCATCTTAAGTTCGCTTTAATGGGGCGTTTTTGCTTTCGCTTTCGGGTCAAAGGTCGTCCTGCCGCTTCAACTCACCGCGCAACAGGTTGCGAATGTGGGGCAGGNCCTCGCCATGGGCGGGCAGCCTGACATTTTGCCGACATTTCTTGGCACAGTTGGTCCCTGACACACATGGCTCTATGGCTCTGACTATGGATGTGCACATAGTGCACATAGAATAAAATTAAGATTTCTCGAAGATTTACATTAATACGAAGAAACACAGGACAAAGACGTTAAGCAGGAGGGTTGAGAAAAATCTAAAAAAAAGAAAATTTAGTATTTAATTTTAAAAAATATTCATCAAAAATACTCCTTTGAGTTATTATAACCTAAGATACATTTTCAAACCAATTATTCAATTAAAAATATAAATGTTAATAATATAAAATACATTCCCTCTCAATTTCAACCACCTATTTCCCCCTGTGTTCCCT
>VNJO01009495.1:0-24874 GCA_008042535.1 Drosophila tani | reverse complement strand
ACACCAAAAAAATACTAAGTAAAACACTCAACAACTCGCTGTTGCGACTCTTTCCTGTCTCTTTCTAGCACATGCACAGCTTATGGGGAGTAATGTCGATGTTTCAATTTTTTCGAGCTGTTGCTGTTGCGGACCCAGTCTAAACAGAGTAATATACTTAAAATAGCGTTTAATGTTTCAACGCTTACGAATTTACTTGGCTGAAAACTCAACCATTTGTTTGTAAACCTCTTTTGGCATCGTCAATTTATATATTTATTTTTCTCGGATTTACAATTGAATTTCGCAATATTAGCTATGGAAAATGCGCCAAATTTTTGATGTGGACTTTTGAGGGAAATTCGATATAAGTAAATATCGATACATTTCGAAACAAATACATTTTTATCATTTTAATCGTCAAACTCATTTAAAACAGCATTTAAAATGTAGTAAAAGTAAAATAAAATAAAAGCTGCTTAAATTTTCTAAAAAAGCTGAAATTCCCGCTGACCGCTGATTTCAAATTTTTCCCGCAATCACACTTCAAAAAAAGCCGAATTTGACGGGAAAAAAGCGGAAATGACATCACTGCTTAGGGGGTGTTTTAAAACTCTAACCTTATTGCTAATATCTCCCATGTTTATCATCCGATTTTACTGAAAAATCAGGAAACGTCCGCTCTATTTTATTCAAATTCGAAAATAACGAGTATAGTTTATTTTACGTTTATTATGATTTTTGAGGGCGGAATTGGGCGTGACCAAATTTTAAAACAAACTTGATCTGCGTGCAACAAATTCCAATGTTGTCACCAAATTTGGTAACTCTAGCTCTTATAGTCTCTGAGATCTGTTGTTTCACACGGACAGACAGACGGACAGGCGGGCAGGCGGACAGACGGACAGACGGACAGACGGACATGGCTAAATCGACTCGGCTGGTGACGCTGATCAAGAATATATATACTTATATATACATAATTCATTTTTATGTGTTCCTATAAAATTCATATTTAAGTAAAACATTAAATTGTTTAGGTCGGGAGCTAATTCGAGAGGCGATTTATTTTAAGAAGTATCGAAGTAGACTAATATAGGGTATTAACAATTTTAAATTGCCTTTTAGTGTGAAGCGCAAACGTTTAGGTACCGGGTATCTGACAGTCGAGCACTCTCGACTGTAGCTTTCTTGCTTGTTTTTTCTATGGATACATTTTTTAAAAGATTTTTTAAAGTTTTACACAAAAAAAAAGGGCTCAGTTTACGTTTATCATTTCATAGCTCGAGTTGTAGCCAACCAATTTACCCGTCTAATCTTTTATTTTACAGGTAATGAACTGACCTTTCGATTTTAAAGCACTTTATGTATTTTAGATAAGTGCTTTGTGTGCTATAGCTCAATAAACTTGAAAAAAGTAGAAATTTCAATCCGTTAATTCAAATGTTAACGTGCTGCTAGCATCCTAAAAACTCGAAAAAAATGCGTTGGAAAATCAAAACGTGCTTTTTTATAAAGTTGATCGCCCAAAGTATCAAACAGGTCTACAACTAAACTTGAAAAATAGATTTATCGTGGATTTTCAAAGTTAAGTAAAATGAGAATATTTTTCAAATTTTTGGTCGGATGCCTACTAGATTAAAGGTACAGTGTTGGACAACGCCTTTAGATGGTCTGTTAACTTTGCTAGATGTGATGAACAGTCGGACGGAAAAAAGCTAAGTTTTGTTAAATAAACAAAAATTTACAAAATTAAGTTGAAGTAAGACAAAAATAAAATAATCACCTTTATATATATACAGCCAATGTATTAATTTGATTTGGGTCATTGGTACCATTAAGGGGTTATGCGGCCTCGTGGCCATAAAACGTGGTATAAAAACGAACCTTTTTTTCTGCAGAAAGAATATAGCAGGAGTAGTTTGTACAAGAGAGCCCTCTTTATATCGATATTGCCCCTGAATTTAACTTCAGATGTGGTCAAGAACGAAATTTAATGTTCGGACCACTGCTGAAGACAGGCGGCAAGAGGGAGACGGAAGAGGCTAGTATTTATCTTTTCAGCGGAAAATCACCGGAACTGCTAGCGGAAGGGCGGAAGGATATCCGTATCCAGCTCGAAGGATCAATGTTTGTAGGGGGGCCATCCTTTGGCTAAGTTTTGCCTTTTTAAATTTTTCAGCTAAGTGTCGATTTTGAAACTTTTTTTTTTTTTTTTTTTTACTTTGCTGTTGTTTATTGAATCTTCTCCTTTTAGAGACTAACAGTAAGTGTGTCAAATCTGGCACAGAGTTGAGTGGCCCTGACAATTATTGCTGGGTTGGAAGGTCGTTTCGTTGTAGGAGGGTTCTGCTGGAAACCCGAGTCAAGCCTCTTGCAAGGTGATTAGGGTGCACAATAAGTTTCTTATTGTAGGTCGTCTTTTGCTTGTCTAATTCATCTTTTACTGCAAGAATGCCGAGATCCCTATGGATGTTTTGGTTGCGAATATACCATGGTGCCCCAGTGATAGTTCTCAGGATTTTTGATTGCGCGCGCTGTATGATGTCTATGTTGCTGCTGCTCGCGTTTCCCCACAGCTGGGAGCCATATGTCCTGATAGGCTTTAGCGTGGAGTTGTAGAGCAGGACCTTATAGTCCAGACGCAGTGGCGATCGGGCGTTTAAAATCCAGTGGAGGCTGCTAGCTTTTAGTTTTAAATGTAGTTTCTTCCATTCGATGTGTCTTCGCCAGGTTAGTCGTCTGTCGAGGTGGACGCCGAGATACGTTACTTCGTTGAATTGGGGAATCTGCGTACTATTCAGGGATACTGGGGAGCATGTTTGCCCGTTAAGAGTAAAAGTCATGTGTTTCCATTTTCGTTCGTTTATTTTAATACGCCAGTCAGATAGCCACTTCTCAACTACCATGAGGTGACTTGCTAGTTGGGTTGATGCTCGGTTTGGGCACTTCGAGCGACTTAGGATCGCAGTGTCGTCAGCGAACGTGGATGTTGTTAGTCGCTCGTTCGTAGGTATATCCGCTGTATAAAGGACAAACAGGGTGGGCCCCAGTGCGCTGCCTTGTGGAACTCCGGCTTCGATAGTATACTCGTCAGATGTTGTTGCGTTGCACCTTACTGCAAATTGCCAAGACCTGTCTAATCCCAACACTTTTCTATGGTATCGACATTTTTTCAAATTGCGATGCAGCCAGCCATCAAAAAATAAAAGTTGCATATAATAATATAGCAAGATTTATATTCAATCTGCGCCGATTTGACCATGTGACCAGCTATGCATATAGAATATTTGAACTTAACTTGACCGACTGGATGAAACTGAGAGTGTTAATCTATCTGCATAAAATAATTTACACGAGGGAGCCTACCTATCTCTTTGAAACATTAAGATTCCCTTCCTCTAGAAGAGCAAATAACCTGATTCAAATAAGACACAGATCTCTGCTTTCAGAAATACAGTTTTTCGTACACGCAATTAGGCAATGGAATCAACTTCCAAGTTCTCTAAAAAATATTAGTAGCGCGACGCAGTTTAAGACAAAACTTACAATACACCTGCAAAATATCAACTTAACTTAAAACATAAAAAAAAAAACAAAGCGACCTTTTTTATTAACCTTTAGCTTTTAAGCGTAACATTAAGATTTATATTCAAACTTATGATTTAAAATTGTAATTCAAACGTATATCTATGTTAATTTGTCCCATGTGACTATCGCACTAATTATAAGTTATCAACTTGTAGCGTTAGGAAAACATTATAAAATGAATTGAAATTGAAATTGAAATTGAAAGACTCTGTTGTAAAGATACGACTCAAGTAGCTTATGAGTGTATGTAGGCAAGTGTGTTTTGATTTTATGCATTTTTAAAACTAATTAAAAACTTTTTAAATATTTTTGTTTAAATAACTATTAATCGTCACAAAATTTGGTATCAGAAATTTGTTGAGTTGAATGTGCCATCGTAACTTTAATCTCATCTCGTTAAGAGGTGTTTTTATTTGATATCAGAAGTTTTTTAAATGACATATGTATGTACATACATAGGTCTCCCATTGTTGTTATAAGTTTTTGTTTGAAACTCAAATGGGAAAAATTCACAAAAAATTCATATGTATAAGAAGTTAGCTATATGGGATCATTGCTACTAATTTTGATGCGAAAGCGAATTTTCGGAGATATGTGTTGTACCCCAAAATATCTCAAAGGGCTATATTAAAAAACAAAAATTGTAATCTTAAAAAAAAAAAAATTTTAATTCTAAATTCTTTTGATATAATATTTAGATAAATTTTCTCAAGACAAAGTAATTATTATATCAAAATACCTTTCCAACGACATATAGCACGTTTCTGTAACTTTAGTCGTTCAAAAGTTATGGGCGCGAGAAATTTCCTGTTTTTCCTCCAAAGTAGCGGAAAACGCAAAAATTAGATCATCTTTTTTTAATTTAAATTATTTTAAGTTTCCTTTCATGGTTTTAAATATTATTGCATTGTGCACGTCTCTATATGACTCTACATGATTTTTTACATAAATCTAGGTATATGGGATCTTTGCTACTAATTTTAATAAGTAATATCTCGAGAGCGAATTTTCTCAGATATGTGTTATATACCGAAAGAGCAATCTCAAGGGCTATATGGTCTTGAGTGACTATCAAAATCGTTAGCGCCATTTTTAAAAAAACTTCAAAAACATATAAAAAAATATTAATTTTAAGTATAATTTCTTAAATATAATATTTTGATAAATTATGTAAAGGCAAAGCAATTATCATTTCAAAATACCTTTTTAACGGCATATGGCACGTTTCTGTAGCTTTAGTCGTTTAGAAGTTATGGGCGCGGGAAACCTGGCTTTTTTAGCTGTTTTCCCGCCAAACTAGCGGGAAAACCAAAAAGTGGTAGAACAAAAGTTGTATATCTCAAGCTGTTTAATAAAATAAAAGTGGTCCCAGGATACTAAAACAAAAAAATCGTCTGACAAACAAACAACTGGACAAACGTTGTCATTTCGGAAAGGCCGTTAAAATCTTGATTATTGAATATCTTTTGAACGGAGTGTCGGTTTGGGATGATTGAGGTGTCGACGCGTATTTGAAGCTCGATCACAACATCATACAAAATTTGTTGAGTTTTGCTCCACCGGCCCCAACAGCTCCAATATTCAAATTTTTCAATTTCGCACTTTCACTCCCAGTTCTCCTGAACTTATCCGTTTTTGAAAAATCTTAGTATGCAGTTTCAAAGAGGTTAACAATACCTTTCGATCAAGATATAAATGGTTCCGATCGGACTATCGTAGCACATTTTCAATTTTACTTCTGTATATAGTAGTCTCCTTGCGCTTCACAGTCTCGGTGCTCATCGTCTCTACGTGGACTGCCGTCCACAGTGATACCGTTAAGTTTCCTCAATAAAATCAGTAATTGTTTTGAGCACAACGCGAGCTTTACTCATTTGACTGCAATCAACAGAGGCTGTCGCAGAGTCTTCAGACCGTCATGTGCACCATCTATAGTTCAACTGGTTCATGTTCTAGTTGCGGCGACACAAGGCATACAGTTCAAGTACTGTATGCCAGACACCTATGCCCACATTAACATTTGGTGACCCCGACGTAACGCCGCAATCGAAAGTCCAGCTCAACAAACTTACACTGGTGATTGTGTCAGATTGTCAGTCTTCTGATGTCTGTGCTTGGCTCATTAGTGAAGTGTTTAGCCATGGTATTCAAATATCCACAAATCCAATCAATATCTGAGCAGTCAATACTGAGTCCATCCGACCACAAGAAAAAAAAAATTATACATTCGTTTAATACATATTTAAATTAAATTTTTGTTTAGTAGTAGTTCCAACCACTTTTTTCCCATTATCTCAAAGATAAAATTTAGTTACTTTTTATACACGTCGCTCAATATCCATTTTTACTGCACTAATTTTAACCCACTTTAATATTACCTACACAATTTACATCAGTTCAGAATAGATTTTGCTATAACAACAACATCTTTTGACACACTTTTAATGTTCAATTCACTTTTGACCAACCTTTATAATAAACTTGTAATATAACTTCAACCAACAAAAATTTATTGGTAGAAACGCTTTAAAGGGGGGCATTGGTACGAATGGAAGATTAAGTCATGAAAATTACATAACTTTTGACGAACAGAAGGGGATCGTATTGCATGGCCCGTGACGATCCAAAGCCGCACGAAGATTGCGAACGGGGAAGGGAAACGACCAAAAACACTGCCGATCGGGATCTGATCAAGCTTTCATGGAGCTTGCGGGCGGTATGGACAGAAAGAAAGACTGACGGACGATTTCTTTTATTTTTGAGGCACGTAAATAATTGTTCTTCTCACGTTTGGAGAGGATAGTGGCGTCCAAAGAACCCACCCCAAATCCGGTGAGCTCCGCTGCACAAATCGTGTGAGCTATCCGGGCGGCCACTTCCTTAGTCCTATGTCCTCTAAGGACTGAGGCACCACGACACCACCGACGTAACAGATCTTTAAGCTCAGCCTTCTGAAGTCACAACAAAAGCGTGCATCTTTCATTGACACTAGCACCACTGGTGATGCGTATTTAGAGCAGGGGTCCGCACCATTACATTGACATGCCAACACTGCATTTGTGTATGTGAAAAATGAGACAGAGATACTTCGTCTCTTTCATAAGTAACAAGATATGACAAAAAAAAAGCTAACTTTTTTTTATATGCCTAATAACTAGCTATAACAAAAAAAACAGCTATTTCACGCTAAAAACGGCTAGATTTAGCTAGAACATGACAATGCGGCAGCACTAGAGCGAAGCCGAAGACCTGTGCCGACGTCACACGAACGTTTATACTGTGCATGAGAGGCAGCGACGCTGACTGAGAAATTTCCTATCCCGCGGGATAGGGCCGTGCTGACCCCTGATTTAGAGCAACTAGGAATAACGATCCCTTTCTCGATCCAATCCTGAACTTGTTTTTTAATAAAACGTCATCTTTCAATATTATTTTCATTTCAACTGGTGACTTTATTGATTATCTGATTCGGTTTGTATCCCCCGATCAGTTTTTCCACTTCGGATTTGTTAGTCTTATTCAAATGATTTTAGTCGATTTTATCGCAGACTTTTTCTTCAATTATTTCCGTGAATAGAACGTTTCATTGAATAGAACGTTTCAGAAAACTCTATCTGACTTCACCTGTCATCTTCACCACCTGTCATCTTCACCATCAACATCTGTCAAGTAAAAATGATCCATCAGTCTATCTTCCAATACGCTCTTTCTGCCTTCTGAACTCAATCCTAACTTAATCAGCTTCTGTTGTAAATCTGTCACTGTTAACTATAAAATAGACTTCAGATCCATGGCTAACATAAAGATGTTGTTTACAAAATTATAAACTTATAAATTAATAAATGCAAAATTATTATAAATTTAAAATTTTTATATGTAAATCAATATAATGAAAATATCAAAATATACTCAAGTTAGAGGTAAAGAAACATCGATGAAAACATCGATGCATTGATGTTTTAAAAATGTTTAGGAACATCGATGTTTTGTGGGGAAATATCGTTGTTTTAGTCACGTCACTAAAGTAAAGGAAAACTTTTTAAATTCTTTCAGGAGCAAATTTTTTTTTCTTTTTTCTTGAAAGCATCGATGTTTTATCGATGTTTTTATAAAAAAAAAAACACAGATGTTTCTCCACCTCTAACTCAAGTGTGTCTGGTAGCTGCTGTCGTCTGCTTGAACTGCTTCCTCTGCATAGACTGCTGGAACTGCTTCTCACATATCCTCTGCTTCTGACGGATTCTCTGCTTGGACTGCTTCTGACAGATCTGTTTGTGTCTGACATCTTCAGCTCTTCTTGTTGGATTTGTCGATTTAATTTCTCTGCTCCGTCGGTTAAGTTTCACTGTTTCTTATATAGCTTCTTCGTATCGCCTTCTCTGCTAAAATTTTCATCTTTTTTGGTACTTCGTGTCGCCTTCTCTGTTGCTGCGTCTCGCATTCTCTGCTACTGCGTCGCCTTCTCAGCTTTCCGTTTCGCCTTCTCTTCTTCCACTTTCAGTTTCCCTGCATCTTCATGTCGCCTTCTCTGCTTCAACTTTTCGCCTTCTCTTCAATTTTGGCCTTCTCTGCTTCCCCTTTCGAATTCTCTGCTTCCACTTTCAGCTTCTCGTTGTTGTATACTCGAATTCAACGAATTTCGGTTAACGTGCCAATAAACTTCTCTGTCTGTTGTTGTCTCTCTCTCTCTCCAGTGCTCAAATAGTAAGCTGAAGCTTCGTCGTCTCACTCACACTCACACAAGTAATATATTATACATACAAAAAAAATGAATGTCACCACAAATTTATGCTTTTTATGCTTTTGGCGTCGATTTCCATTTTCTCTTTGATTTTTTTTTTTCCTATTATTTTCAAAGTTGCTTTACTTTTTTCGTTGAAATCGGTGTATTATTTTTTTTCCGGACTATCTCTTATTAAATTTGTAGGGCGACAATTAATATTTATTTTGTGTAAAAGTTACAAGGACGTTTATTATTGTTCAAATTTAATGACTTATTTTTTTTAACACGAACTTCTTTGGATCAAACACTTCTTGAGCCGTTGATAACTCTGTGAAAACTTCTTCGAATTCGATATCTTTTAGGCGCTATACTATTGAATGACTTCCTTGAGGGATTGGTATCGGGAAATATACTAGAGCAAACTTAAGGAGAGCAATATACTGCAAACTTAAAATACTGTCGGTGCTTTTGTTATTGTCAATGTTAATGAGATAACATCATCTACATGTCCGAATTACCCTAGTTCTACATATAATCTTAATCAGCGTCACCAGCCGAGTCGATTTAGCCATGTCCGTCTGGCTGTCTGTCCGTCCGTGTGAAACAACAGATCTCAGAGACTATAAGAGACTAGAGTTACCAAATTTGGTGACAACATTCGAATCTGTTGCAAACAGATCAAACTTGTTTTAAAATTTGGCCGCGCCCACTTCCGTCCCCGAAAATTGTAAAAAGTGTATATACGCTATATATAAATAAATAAGTAGGCATTCGCGAAAGTTTTCTGAAAATTTGAGTAATATCGGAGTATAAACATGGAAGTTATTAAGCAATAAAGGGTAATTTTCTATTAACGGCGCCCCTTATAAAAAGTTTAAAAAAATACATAGATAGGGGGTGCTTTAACGTACATTTGGGTATACAAATTATGTTGGGGACGCTCTTAGTTTAGTCACAATCCATCTTTGAAGTTTAGCCTAATTCCCATACAAAATGCGCTTGGAACCCGTTTCTACGTAAACACACAAGTGACAAATTATGAATACCCAAAATCCAAACACCTGTCTGTGTGATCGGTACTGTGGTCTGTGAAGCTTAAAATTTTTGTCAAATTGTGCT
The DNA here is from genome assembly GCA_008042535.1 of Drosophila tani. NCBI lineage: Eukaryota > Metazoa > Arthropoda > Insecta > Diptera > Drosophilidae > Drosophila > Drosophila tani. The sequence continues at coordinate 15,462 of VNJO01009495.1, read as the reverse complement.
TAGCGTAAATACAATATATGCCGATACTGTGCACACTTTGAATACATTTTATTAACGACTTGTCAATTCAATTTTTTTTTTTTTTTGTATTTCAATACTAAGATTATATTATATTTAATGTCAAAATCAAAAATCGGCTGTGCAAAATATTCTAGAATACAAAAAAAAGACAATAATTAGGAATTCTTAAAATTATAAGAAGGATAATTATTTTTTTTTTAATTTTCCGTCTGCGGCGCTGTTTTACGTTCTCTCTGAACTAATGATCACAGCAATACTCTTCTCTCACCTCATCAAACTGTATGTCCTTTACTGTAAAATTCTCCTTCTTATAATTTGTATATTCAAATGTACGTTTAATATTGAAAAGTCGTTAACTACTACGTATTTTACGTTGTAAAATTTTTGTTTTATTTATATTTCACGCATAAATGTATTCAAAGTATGCAAAGTGTCGACATACTCGTATATAGTATTTACGCTAAGCACAATTTAACAAAAATTTTAAGCTTCACAGGCCATTGTACCGCGACGATCACACAGACAGACGCTTGGATTTTGTGTATTCATAATTTGTCAGTGTGCGTGTTTGCTACGCATTTTGTATGGGAATTAGGCTAAACTTAAAAGATGGACTGTGACTAAACTAAGAGTACCCCCTATCTAAGGTTTTTTTTTTAGTTTTTTTGGAAGGGGCTATGTTAATAGATAATTACCCAATAAAGTTTCTGTGTATGCTTTTTCTTCTTCTTCTCAACATGCTTCTAACAACATAAGTATTTTTTGGTTGTTGCTTAACATGTTTCTAGCAACATTCGTCTTCATTTTGTTACGTACGCCGGTTAGGGCCGACGTGAGTCATTTGGTTAACGCGGAAGAAAACCAAGAATAGCCAATGCGCAAGTGCTCTAGAAAATCAACACGGGTACGATTGCACAAAAATTCGGTTCTGGCAGATGACACCGCCTAAACTCACAAAAGTGAGCCATGCAATCACCTGCAACCCAGCACCGCCGAGTTCGCTGAACTATTCAACTTTAGAACAAAGACGACCCACATAAAACTCCAGCCAATAGGCGACAAGAGGGGAATTGGTAACACTAGATGAGAACACTTTTGTGTTCCATTCCGGAGATTCCTAGGCAATACTTGGCACAGTCGTTGGATATAAAAGACCCCCATATAGCCGTACTGGAGGAGGTCAGAAGTCGAAGTCAAGAAGTCGAAATCGAAGTCAGAGTCAAGACCAGAGTGAATGCGTATAAGGCGCTTAAGTTTAAAAGTCGGATAGCCTTTCGCGACCGCGGAAAATGTGCAATATAGCCCGTTACCACATCCCGTCGAACAGTGCAGCGGACCATGTGAATCCTGAAGGACATTCAATATTTTTGCAATAAACTGAGCAACCTTCAACAACAACACCAATCCTCAGCATAATAAAACCCTGAAGGACATTCAACATTTTGCAATAAACTGTGCAACCTTCAACAAAAACCGCAATCTTCAACATCCTAAAACCCTGAAGATTGCATCGGATGGCCAAGAGAGTGAACCAATTATTGAGGAGCATCGACCAACATAAAGGAGCAACCAATCCACCAACAAAGATGATCCTGGTGCAACAACGACATAACAAAAACCGTCAAACAAGAAACATATAAAAGCAAAACCGCCACAACATTTTCCTGAACATATAAACTCATTTCTAACCCCAATACACTTCTTATATTTTTTTTAATGTTTTAAATCATTAGGCAATATTTTGAGCATTTTGTGAATTTCTAACACCAACACACAGCACGATATTATATATATACATATGCTTAATTCTGCCTAACCTTTCCAACAAATAAAACCTCAACTCCGGAACGAGAGCTCTCAACGATGGAATAACAGAGGGTGAGTCAACGGGACATTGTTCCCATATTATCAAACATATTTATATATATATATATAATCGTGCCCCCATATACACAACATACCATATGACAAAAATATGACCTTCCAAAGAAACACTATATTTTCTAATACACCTACATATTACTTACACAATTTAAATCAAATTCCAACTAGCTAAAACAACACCTATTGCCACACTTTAATGTCCAATACACTATTTGCCAATCTTTTTAATAAACTTGTAATGTGAATTTAAAGCAACAAAAATGCATTGGTAGAAAACCATTAACAGGGGGGCATTGGTACAACTGGTAGACTGGGTCAAGAAAAATGACATAACTTTTGACGAACGACATGAACAAAAGGGGATCGTATTGCACGGCCCGCGACGATCCAAAGGCGCACGAAGTTTGCGATTGGGGAGGGAAAACGGCCAAAACATAGCCCGATCGTGTTCACGATCAAGCATAAATATGCTTGCGGGGCAATGTGGACAGAAAGACAGACGGACAAACGATTTCTTCTATTTTTCAGGCACGTAAATAATTGTTCTGATTACGTTTGGAGAGGATAGTGGCGTCCAAAGAACCCACCCCAAATCCGGCGAGCTCAGCTGCACAAATCGTGTCTGCTATCCGGGCGGCCACTTCCTCAGCCCTATGTCCTCCAAGGACTGAGGCACCACGACAACACCGACGTAACAATTTGTCAACATTTTCTTTTTTCCATGTTGATGTGCTATTGAATTTACCCACAATGCCTTGGGTACCAGGAATCTCACAGTCGGTCACACTCGACTGTAGCTTCCCCACTTGTTCGATATCGCCTTTTCCAAATATATACTACTTACAAAAAAAATAAGACTATGCTAAAAAACTATGCCTAGAAACCGTCAGACAGACAGACTGACAAGGCTAGATCGACTCGGCTGGTGATGGTGATCAAGAATAGACACACTTTATGGGGTCGGAGTTGTCTTCTTCACTGCGTGGAAAACATCTGGTCAATATTATAATATAACGAGGAAGAAAGCTAACTTCGGTAAGCCGAAGTTGGTATACCCTTGCAGTCTGTAATTGGATCATTGAAAATCGAACCATTTTAGTAATGTTGAAAAAACATCGAATTTTGTAAATTTTACATTTTACATGTAGAATTTTACATTTTCATATAAATGGACCGATCGATTCTATGGCAGCTATATGATGTAGTGGACCGTAATTCTAGAACCTTAAAAAACTGCTATGTCTTAAAATTTATAGAAATTCGTTGAAAAACAGAGAAGTTACATTTTTTTTACATTAATTTCGCCATCATTCCTATGGCAGCTATAGGATATAGTAGTCCGATTTCGGTCGTTCCGACATATATACTGCGTGCTAAAGAAATAAGACTATGCTGAAAATTTCAGCTCGATAGCTCAAAAACTGAGAGACTAGTTAGCGTAGAAACCGACAGACGGACAGACAGACGGACATGGCTAGATCGACTCGGCTGGTGATGCTGATCAAGAATATATATACTTTATGGGGTCGGAGATGCCTCCTTCACTGCGTTGCAAACATCTGGTCAAAATTATAATACCCTCTGCAAGGGTATAAAAATGTAGAAAAATGTGTAACAAAAATAAGAAAGGGTCAAGCCATTTGCATGAAATCGCCAAAAAAAAAAACAGTAACAACACTTGAAAATACTTAATGATATCAATAGAATATTGTCATTCATACTTGAACATTTAAAAATTCTTAAGACAGTAGAAAGTTGAAATAATCAAACTTTTGGGAAACTTTTAACAGATTTTGCCAAAATTGTTAACATTTAATTTAAAGTTCCCAAAGTTTTATGCATTTATCTGCAATTTTTCCTGATCAAAGCCTTGGGTCATGTATCCTTAGACAGCCTTAAGACTATCCCATCCGCCGCCACAAATGCTAGATCCACTGCTAGATCCGAGAACGTTAAGGTTGTTATTTATGATTATATCCGCCCTCGGCATACCTGTCGAGTTTGTGAATATAGTTGTCTGACCACTAGCTTTGGATATCAATTTGTGTGGTACCATCTCCGCCAGCTTGGCCTAGATCTCCTCCCATTTCCCTGCCAGCAGGCGTCTATCGTCGTGGAGTTCGCCTTCTTGAAAAGACTCCTTCTTGGCTTCGAATTCCGCGATCTCCGCAAGCAATTTGGCCATATCTGCTGCGTCTCGTGGATTTATCTTGCCATCTGCCTCATTTTTGGCTATCTTGCCAAGAATGAAAAGGGCTTTATTGACCAGCACGGGCTTATGTTTGTGCGTTAGTGGCTTGTCCTTACCACTGTTGTTTTTAGCTGCCACACCTACGATCGGGTTGATCTGGGGAGTGCTGGTGCTAGCTCTTCTCTCGGGTCTCTCCGGAGCAGTGATGGCATTTGATGCACTACGGTTAAGTAGTACCCTTCGAAACCAAGCACTTGCTTGTTAGGGCAACTCGATTGCTATCTTTCATGTGTACTTAGTGGGTTAAGATTAATGTTTTTAGTTTAGGGAGGCTATCTACAGATGAGGTTATTTTCTACAGATTATTATAATTTGCACATAATACTCTAAAGAGTTCACGCATTTCATACGAGATTTTACAGAGGTGCAAAACTAAAGGCAAGTAGGATCTAGTGGTTCTACATGGAAATTCAACTGCCTCAAAAGGTCGGTGCTTTCCACGTCATCACGGATCACGTTATACATAAAGACAATGTCTAGCATCGTTCTACGGTTTGCTAAGGAAGAAAGGTTAATTAGGAGAAACCTACTAGAATAAGAGGGTAACCTTAGGTTTGCGAAAAGAAAAAAAGTTCTTTTGAACTGAGTCAATACGTTTGCTGTGGACGTCCCACTGCACAGTGGTTGGGCTTGTATGGAGCCGCGGCCATTAATGCTTCTAGTGGTGATATCGCAATAATTTGTTTCCAAAAATCTATAAACATATTTTAAACATAGAGTAAAAAAATTTGACACATTGGCGGACTATATCAATCTATTTAATAAATCCTTATTACTCAAGACATTTTCCAAGTGTAAAACTCTCAAAATTTTTTTATATCCTTGTTTTTAGATTTGGCAGCTTCAGACAACTCTCCTTAACAGAATGGTTTCCTTTTCATTCAACCAATCAGATTGATATTGAAGAATTGACGATTTCATGCGTTTGTAATTTACCCAAAACGTTACAATTCTTTTACAAATGTATCCAATTCGCTTTGAAACTTCACTCATGTCAACAATATGGCCGTTTTTAATTATGTTCGCTTCTATACTTTCAATCAGTTTTGTTTGCTTTTCTATGGCGCTTCCCTCTTCGCTGCACCATAAATTAAAAACGTGAAATCACACACTTATAAGAAGAATTTAAAGTATGGAAATAAACAAAATGAAATCAAAACTATTAATAAAAAAGTGGGAAAGCTACAGTCGAGTGTGACCGACTGTGAGCTACCCGGTACCCAAAGCATTGTGGGTGAAATTAAATAGCACATGAACATGGAAAAGAAAATATTGACAAATGAGAACAAATGTTGCTAGAAACATGTTGAGCCACATCCAAAAATTACAAATGTAAATGGGAACAGGTTGCGCAACACCCAACAAAGACAAATGTAGCTAGGAACAGTGTTGCTTGGCAACACTCACGTGCGCTCTTAACATCTCTCTCTCCCTCTCTCTGTATGCTTCTTTATACACAGAAACTTTATTGTTTAATAACTTCCATGTTTATCATCCGATTTTATTCAAATTTTCAGAATACGTCTGCCAATGACTATTTATTTATTTTCTCTATTTACTTTAAGCCGAAAATTATTATTTCCGGGGACATTAGTTGGTGTGCCCAAATTTTAAAACAAACTTTGTATGCGTGGACCAGATTCCAATGTTGTCACCAAATTTGGTAACTCTAGCTACTTTAGTCTTTGAGATCTGTTGTTTTTCAAGGACAGACGGACGGACAGACGGACATGGCTAAATCGGCTGGTGAAGCTGATCAAGAATATACCATATATACTTTATGGGGTCGGATATGCCTCCTTCTGCCTGTTACATACATTCTTGGTTGGCACTAACTTATAATACTTTTGTACCCTATGGGTACCGGGTATAATAAACAAAATGTTTTGGAAAGTTAAACACAAGCTCAAGCTCACAAGCACAAGGACGAAGACAGAGCAACAGCACAACAAAACATTGTTGTAGTGCACAAGTGACCCTGAAAAAGTTAAGACGTTGTTAGAATGTTTACGACTTTATAGCCTTGTTCCACTGCTCCATTATTTCGAAAATGGCCCGTGGTTTGTTCCACAGCACCATCTACATTCTCCGGCGACATGTGAATGAGATGAACAGCTAATCCCGCTTTGTTTACATTTTAATTGGGACGGCGTCCATCATTGCGCGGCCAAAAGCGGTCATTTCAGGCTTTCTTTTGCGACTCCCGAACGATGTCTTCTTCAAAGTTAACCGACCCATTCAAAGAACTTATTATTATTATAAATACATTGTTCTGTTTGTCACCTTTCGTTCCCTATGTTAGGGAGTTTACCGTTTCCATGTTATGCTTCCATGTTATTATTGTTACTTTTGCTAATCCCTACATTTTATAACCATTAATTTGGTTGATTAATGTAAAAATAAAATATGTGTGTTATTCAAAAACACACTCAATCAAAAAAAAAAAAAAAAAAAAAAAAAAAAAAATGGAGCTTTGAAATCTTGAATATCAAAAGAAAATCGGGTGTTTTCTGACACGACCCCAAATCAGAAATATTTCCCTGCCACAGCTTAAGGAGTATCGCATCATGCAGTGGCGACAACAAAATGCTGCGCTGGATCTAGTTTTTATTCATCTTTTTGCAAAAATATTCATATTTTAAGAACAATAATGGGCGAATGGTGGACGGATGGTCGTCGATTTTGAACGGACCATTTTCCCCATGTAAAATAATGGACCATTCTCGAGAATGTAGCTGAATGTAGCAGTGGAACAAGGCTATTAAGCACATCTGAAAATTTTGGCAGAAATTTTACACATTTATTACCTTTTCTAGGCAAACACATTGGTATATAAATTCACTGTGGATTTTTGTGGGGTCTTCACTAAAACTTAAGCTAAACACGTTTACATTTTAGGCAAAAAACATGTATTAGTTCAAATTAATATAACAAGAACAGTTTAACAAGTAAGTTCATTAATTATATCTCAAATAATAGAAAATACCTTCAGCTTCAAAATCCATTACAAATATTTTTAATTTAGAGACGTAATAAATGAACTGACCACTTCAAAGTTCGGATTTTTTGAAATATTTTGAAATATTCGCGATGCGCCCAGCTGCGCTTTGCAAATTAATATCTTCACTCAACTTTAACTCTATTTTTAGAAAGTACCGTTAGATTTCTAGAGAAATCTGGTTTGCCATGAAGAAGCTTGGACATTTTAGAGGCGATTTGAATACTTTTCATACATTTTGGTTGCTATGACATTTTTTTATTTTTGGCCTATGTGCGCAACCACTGTGCACTGGGGACTCCAAACGCCAGATCCATATTCTAAAATAGGACGAACTAACGAAATGCATAAGTTCTTCGTGACCCAGTATATAAATCCAAGCACACCCCTGGCTTTATTCACAATGCACGAAATATGATCAATAAACTCCAATTTATTATCTCGGTGGATACCCAAATCGTGAACTAGAGTGATCCTTTCCGAAAAGCGGCAATTCAGCGTATAAGTCGCAAGCTTATCAGCATGCACTTGGAGCCATTTAGGTTTAATAAGTTTGCAGTGCACCATTTTTGAAAGTTATTCAGATCTGTTTGTAAATCGGCCTGGCTAGCGCCATCCTTGTATTGCACGAAAAGTTTAACGTCGTCAGCGTACATGAGTACTCTCGAATTAGTCAAAACTTTGGGCAAGTCGTTAATAAATAATGTAAAAAGTACGGGAACCAGGTGGCTCCCTCCCGGAGAACATGTGACAAAATGTTTTTAAAGAGGGCCTTTTGCGTCCTCTTATTCAGATAACATGAGATCCACATAAGAAGGTCGACAGGAAAAACAATTATCTTTATCTTTATTATTGTTTACTTCCTAGTGCTACAAGTATCCTTAATTTAATGCACTAGTCACTATACAGAGTTCATTAGTTTTCAAAAATTGGTACCTAATATTAATTTACTTTTTAAAATTATAGAAAATAAAATGAAAAACTTTAATAAACTAAAAAAAAAAAAATGTTGTGATTAACAATTCATTGTACAGTATAATGTGTTTGTTTATATTAACTATTTTTAAAGTGTTCCATTAAACTAGTTTTAAATTTGTGTGTGTTAGTTATTCCTTTTATATTATGTGGTAGATTATTCCAGAGTAGTATAGCGTTGTAGTAGAAATGGTTTTTTGAACTCTCAAGTTTGCATTTAATATTCCTTAGGTTATTTATTCGCCTAGACGATGCAAAGATTAATAAATCAAATAGGTATGATGGTTGCTTGGTTAATATAACTTTGTGCAAAAGCTTTAATATTTTAAATTAAATCAAGCTTTTATAATGCATGTTAAGTAGCTGGTTTGTATAAACGGTAACATGATAAAATCGTCCTATATTATAAACGATCCTAGATATATTATTAAACGATACTTTTATCTTTTGTTGACTGGCCATATCAGTATTTCCAAATATCTCTATACCATATGTCATTGTTGGTATTAGGAATGATTTTGCTAGCAAATATCTTGTTCTTGCCGGCAGAAACGCTTTCGTTACTTCAATAACAGATATTTTACTTACTTAGTCATTCCATGTTAAAGTCCTATTAAAAGTTATTCCCAGATTATCCGCCTTTTCAACATAGTCGATTTCCTGATTGTCTATTATAAGTTTGTCCAAGTTTCCCGTTTGTAACTTTCTTTTATATATTATAAGACACTTCGATTTATAGGGGTTTATAGCTAAGCCATTGACTTTCGCCGATTCTGAGACACGCAATAGGTCAGCAATACATAAATTAACACAATCTTGAATTTTACTTAACGGACGGATTAATTCGACTGCCGTATTTGAAAAGTTGCTCAGGTTTTTAAGCTTACTTCAAAGTATTTCGTGGTTAACCGTGTCAAATGCTTTACTGTAGTCAAGGAGTGTTAAAAAAGTTATCTCACTGTTATCTATTAACAGTAGGGTACAAGGGTATTATAAGTTAGTGCCAACCGAGAATGTATGTAACAGGCAGAAGGAGAAATCTCCGACCATATAAAGTATATATATTCTTGATCAGCGTCACCAGCCGAGTCGATTTAGCCATGTCCGTCTGTCCGTCTGTCCGTCCGTGTAAAACAACAGATCTCAGAGACTATAAGAGCTAGAGTTACCAAATTTGGTGACAACATTGGAATTTGTTGCACGCAGATCAAGTTTGTTTTAAAGTTTGGCCACGCCCACTTCCGCCCTCAAAAATCATAAAAAACGTTAAATAAGCTATACTCGTTATTACCGGGTTAAAGTTAATAGATACAATAAATTAAAAAAATAAAATGGACGTTTCCTGAAAATTTCAGTAAAATCGGATGATAAACATTCTTTGGTATTGGGATAATTTTTGCCACTTTCCATTCATCGGGAGATGTTGAAGTCGTTAGTGCTCTATTTATTATATGTGTGATATGTTTTAGAATTTTTGGAAGAATTAATGTCAGAAATTTTGGGTTTAGTTTGTCCATGCCAATTGCATTGGATTTAATATCACAGATCGTTTCTAGAACGTCATATTGGCTTACGCAACCGATTTTAAAAAAAATTATCATAGTTTACTGACGATGAGTTCAGGTACGGGTTGTCTAAGACAACCGTAAATTGCGTAAATTTCTGGTTGAGATAATTAACATCTATATCGGCAGTTATCTTTGGTTTGTGTTTCCTATTCCGATTTCCTTAATATGTTTCCATGTCTGACTAGAGAATATAGCACTATTTAACTTATGAGAAAAGTAGGTACGTCTAGTATTGCAGATGAGGTTGTTTACTATACGTCTGTGCCTTGAACATTCATTGTATAATTGTTTCGTTCTGTAACGCTTCCATCTATTATAAGCCCTATTTCTTTCTAATATTCCGTTCTATCTTACTTCTAGTCGGTACAAACTTATTATATAGGTACTCAATGCTCGACTGAAGCTGATGTACCTGGTCGTTTACGGATAACGTTGAATATATTCTATTTCAGTCACAGTTATGTAATTTAATGTCTAATCCACTATAATCAATAAGTCTAAAGTCCCTATATGTAATAATCTCGTCATTTTTGTCAGGTAATACGTCATTGCTTAAGTAAATGAGGTTATGCATTAAAAAATTATGTACAGATATTTGGTTATACAAGAGAATTCTTTCTGCAATGCTTAAAAAAAGTAGTGTACTACTTGTAATTAAGTTGAGTTTCCTAACAAGAAGGGAATGATTAACGTAGTCAAATGCTTTACTGAAATCAGTATAGATCTCATCTGCAAATTTTGTGGAAAGCCCGTTTTAATAAAAAAAGTGAGCTCCAAAAGGTTAGTTGTTTTTCCTTTTTGCGGAGAGGAATGACGAATGATTCCTTCCAAATAAGGGGAAATTGGGATGTTTCTAAGGATAAGGAAAACAATTTCAGAAGAGGACTGCACAGGTCCTCGGCACAATACCTAGTATTTCATCGGGACCTGGCGAATAAACCGGCTTGACACTAGAGCTGAGAAAAAATCGATTCCAATATTGATACTATCGCTTATTTTTTTTTTATTTAACATCGATTCTACTAAAATCGATGTAACGTAATCTCATCTTTTAGATCATCAATGGCTTTTGAACATGAAGTCATTTTTTTTTTTAAATGTTCTTAAAAGAAATTTATATTCGCTTTTTATGTTATAAAAACGAGTTCTTTCATTATTTATGTTTTAAAAACTTACAGCATTTCCTTATTTATTTTACCGAAAATTATGTTTGATTTGCTCTTTATATTAAGCAGATTAAAAAAAAAACAAAAAATCAATTAAATCGATTTAATCGATGATTTTTCCAAAAGTTCGAAAAAAATCGATGCACTGAGAATCGATTTTTTCCCAGCTCTACTTGACACGTTAAAGATCCAAAAGAAGCAAGCTTTCGTTTAGGCTATGACTGAAGATTGAACTGGATTTGGGCTTGTTATAAAAGTAGGTCTATTTGAATCGGATGACGGAGAATAACTAGTTTGAGAAAACTGAGCAAATAGATTTGAGATTGGCTGACAAAATTATATAACTGTTTTGGATCCTGCGCGAACTGAACCCTACAACTAGTCAGATAGTTTTTATAACACTGCGCGTTAAGCACGGTGAACTTAGACCGAGCCGCTAAATAACGAGAATGGACAGCTTGAGAACCATTACGTTTAAATTTAGAATAAAGATGGGACTAATTGTTTTTAAGGCAAGTCAACTCTTTACTAAACCAGGGAGACTTATTTGAGATTAACGGACAGTATAACGGAACACAATATCCATTATCCATCTCCATTATCCATATCCATGGCACCAACCATGTCAGTGCACATGTAGAGATCGGAACAATTAAAGTCAGATATGAAATTATTCAGCCGTCGAAAATCCCTTTTGGACTTTCTTGCCTGGCCGATAAGACTTATTCTCAATAGTAGTCCCAATATCGATAGTCACATCGAAAGTAGGATGATATGGATCTTCGAGTTGCGTCAAGGGCGGGATCAAAACCAAACTGACCTTTGCCGGATCAGAGACAGAGATCGAGCAAGAGATCTAAGAAATTTCGTACATGGTTGACTTGAGACAGCGAAATGTCAAGCAAGCCATCACTAAAGTCGTGCCGTGCTGTTGTTAAAAGGGTATTTGAGGATTCATTTGTGGTCCAAATAGTCCCAGAAATGTTAAAATCACCTAGAACTACTAAATGGTCCCTATCCGATAGACTATTGGAGACCGCCTCAATAGCGGAAAGGTGGTTCAAATAAATAGGAAGAGAACATGTTGGGTTAAAAAGTTTGTCCGGGACATTTATTTTGAAAAATGAAATGTCCCCAGCATAAGAAAACTTGAATTTTTTCACTTTAATCTTAGATTTTTCGAATCTTTTCTCGCCATCGATCTTAATACAATTTAGGTTAGATATATTGGGGTCGGGGGCTGTGCCGTTTTTGGTTTGCCGCTTTAAATACATAATTTCCCTTTCAACCTCGCGACAAGTTTCACAGCAGTAGCGCAGTCCAATGCTTTTAATAATTTCAACCGCACGGTTCTAATTGCACAGACCATATTAGAGGACATTTTAGTTACTTAGCACTGTACCAATCAGAAGTTAAGAGAAAATAAAAGTAGTTACGTGCACTAAGAGAGAAATATGACGCAAAAATGACGCCAAGCTCCGTGCGGAGATATGACGTTTCAAGAACGACATATGTCCGCCCTGAATTTAGTGGAGATATGACGTCGAGCTTCGCACTATGGGGCACACCCGAAAAAAAATATATATTCGTTTACAATGAGTTCACTTATAAAGCTGAAACACAAACAATTTTTCCCCAATTCGACCATTTATAAGATAAAAATATACTGTTGCAGAAATGGGTTTTTTTTAATTTATTTATATGGAAGTATATACACATATAAGTATAAGCTTATTTATTTAGCTATAAATGAATATATCGCATATTGTTTTTTTTACAGATTGGTTACAGGTTGGACATTTTATATTTTCATTTCTATCTTCATGAAAATTTGAATTTTCATGTTTGACAGCAATCTTTTCCCAACATTCACCACAAAAAGAAACGTGGCTGCATGGGTGCAATAAAACATATTTTCTGTTCTCAAAACACGCTACATAAATTGTGGATATTAGCAGTAGACAACTATATGTAGATCAAATTATGCTCAGCACGACCCATTTAGAGTTTTATGTAAGAATTCTAATGCTGTGAACCATATGTAGTGTGATCAACCCTCGAGGTTATTACAAATAATATTTACTTGTTCCCAGAATCGTAATAATTATAATGCTGTGAACCATATCTTGTGTGATCAATACCTCGAGGTTATTACAAATAATTTTTACTTGTTCCCAGAATCGTCTGTATTGTAAAATTGTTTATGCTAACTGTTTAAAACCATATTGTTCAAATTTTAAATACTATGCTAACGGATATATTTGTTATGCCCATTGAATAAAAAAAAAAAAAATAAATAGAAGTTTTAAATGAAACCCCGGTGGTTTATAGCAAACAATTTACATAAATATGAGGCGCAAAACAAAAACACGACTGTTCACTTTGAAAGAGAAACGAAACTATCTCACGACATAAAGTTGCTAATTTCGCTCCTTTAGCTATTCTTCCTTTTCAAGGAAGTAGTAGCCAGTAACTTTTGAATTTAAGAATTGGCACTTTCAACAGAAGCTAACTGCTAGAACCCAGCCGACAGGAGTTAATTTAATTTCGCTAATTGGCCACTATTGGGAAGTAGCAACGAATCGAACACTGATTGCACAGGTAAATCGGCCCTGTGGCTCTGCGGACTGGACTCACCACATATGCGAGATACGAAAACAACAAAAGGGTTCGTCAGACCGAACGTAGGCGGCAGATGCGGCTGCTACCTCTCCCCTAACCTATCACTGATGACCTTCAACCGTATCTTGGATGAGCTGAATAGCGACCTAAGAGGACTGAGTAACGTGGCTTAATAACATGGATTCGCTGTAACAAATTTATATTTGTTGGCCCTGTGCCTAAATAAGAACACCGAGGTTTAGGTTTAAGTAGTAAAAATTTATATTTTAAAAGAGACTTTCACCTCTTTTCCACCACACCTTACTTAAGCGGGGCACAAGACGTGTTACGTACACCGGTTAGGTCTGACGTGAGTCATTTGGTTAACGTGAAAAAAAAATCAAGAATAGTCAATGCGCTAGTGCTCTAGAAAATCAACACGGGCAAGATTGCACAAAAATTTGGCTCTGGCAGATGACACCGCCTAAACTCGCCAAATTGAGCCATGCAATCAGCTGCACCTCCGATTTTGATGAACTATCAAACCTTAGACCAAAGACGACCCAAATATAACTCCAGCCAATAGGCAGAAAGAGGGGAATGGATGACACTAGATGAGAATACTTTTGTGTTCCATTCCGGTGATTCCTAGGCGAAATTTGGCACAGTCTTTGGTATAAAAGCCACCGGTTTATCAGCACCAGGAGAAGTCAAAACCAACAAGCCCTCGTGGAGATTCTTGTAACCGCGTCGCGTCTCTGACAACAGTCTTGAAAAACGTCAAGTTCGGAGTTCAGTGCTAATACGGTAGCTGACAACAACCAAATGCTGCAGAATAGTGACTACAAGGACAATGGGTCCGTGACGACAGCACGGCCAACGTCATCAATTCGGTCGAAGTGGTCGACCACAAGGACGAAATTGCGCAGGTCTACCAAGTACTTCGGCTCATCGCAGGATTGCTGATCGTCCTCCTTGTGATCAAAGGACTTAGCACCTACAAGTGATCCAGGGACATCGCGACCGTCGCCACGAACTGGAGAAAGTAGTGTCTCCCGCCAACAACTGGTCCTGTGACCATAAGTAACCGCCTGAAGGATGTCCCTGAACATGCAACAATAAGATAACTTATACACATTTAAAATACACAAACAATAAAAATTATCAATTAAAAATTTAAAAGAAAAACTTTTTATGGAAATAGACCAACCTAAACAGCCAAACAAATACAAATAAATAAAAAAAGCTAACTCAAACAAAACCACAATAGTTTCAGTGATGATGGTGTCGACTTGCCTTATGATACCTGTGCGTCAATCCATATTTGAGCATTAGATACTGACTCCATTTCACCTAATATATATATATTTATATATATATATATATATATAGAAGTGCGCATACAAGTGTACCTCCGTCTCTCTACCCGCCGGAAAGTGAAGCAAAGTGGAGACGACACCAGCGTCGAATGACCGGCGCACAGTAGCGCCTCTCGAACAAAAGCCGTTGCTAAAATCAAAAAAGTCGTAGTCGCAAAAACGATTTAAACCATACTTATTCGACAGGAAATTTCCCATCGATTCAGAATTTCCAATAAAATCAATTTTAAGATTTTTTTTGTAGAAGATATGAGCCTTCAAAGTCGAACTTTGTTTCCATTTTTGCATCATACAAAAAAAAGGGGAAATTGGGTGACTTTCAGGTAATATTACACAAAAAATAGATTACCTAACCTCATGATTTTTACTTTAAATAACAGATACATTCATAAACTGTAAACTGACCCAAAGAAAATCAGAATTGGGTTTGGGCTTGTACAGGTAAATCGCTACCTGCCAGGGGTCAATTTTTTTCACTTTTTTCTGGCTAAAGTAGTCTATATCTTTTTTGGCACGGCTCGGCACTCATACACACTACATACAAAACCTTCGTTGATCTTTTCTGGACCAGAATCAACTTACATCTGCTGCAGCACGCTGCAGCTGCGGAAATGCAATG
>VNJO01009491.1:47500-88667 GCA_008042535.1 Drosophila tani | reverse complement strand
TTAAGGCGTCTGACTAGAAATCAGATTCCCTCTGGGATCGCAGGTTCGAATCCTGCCGGCTGCGAGAGGTTGTACTTTTTTTTTAAGCTTTTAACTTAAAAATATTCTGATATATTGAATAAAATATAGATAAAAGGAAGTTTCTTTTCTAAATGTTTATAATTTATGGCTAAGCCTTAACCTCATTTTATATTATAACTCCCTCTTATTCCCTCAAAAAATACTCCAAATATGAAAGTGAATGACCAGTAAATTAGGCTTCCTGTCCACTCTATAATTCTACCCTAGTTACTTGTGCCTTTTTTGTGTGCTATCTTCTTTCTGGCTTTGTTCGAGCAACTAATTAAATGAAATTACACAGTCGTAATGCATTTTTCGTGTATTGACCAACAGCTGGACAAGTGTACACTGAAAACCACTCGGAGGGGCCAGTGGGGTTTTTGGTGGGTCATGCAAAGGAGCCTCTCGTACCTGAAGGATGGAGTTGAGGAGGGAGCCCCGGCCGGGAAAGGGAAAATGAAGAGCAGAGTGATTTGGGGGAAAAAAAAAACTGAACCGAGTCTCCGAAGGCAGCAACTTAACGCTTCAATAAATTTTCGCAGCCATGTCGCTGCCATCAATAAGGTCCTTGGGCACGTCGCTTTCCCCATTTGCACTGTGAGAAATCTAGGTAAATGAGTTTGCTTATTTAAATAAATAAATATTAACTTAAATGAATAATATTAAATATTATTGTAAGTCATAGATATAAAAAAAAAAGCTAACATGTTCCTGGACTTTCTACTCCCCCTTTTTCTCCTTGTGTGCCATTTTTCGGTTGGGTGGTGCGGTGGCCGAGTGGGTGGCCTTTCGGCTGGGCGGCTGCTGTGGGTGACTTTTGAGTGGTGCAGCTCCTTGGGCACGGAAATGCGTTAAGTTTGCGCTGCAGCACGTGACGCTGCTAAGCCAAAGCTGCCACACAGCGGCACGCAGGGAACCCTGAAAACGAGAGATTGCACTGGACGGGGGGGAAAACAGTGGGGAAAATGTGGGGGAATGGGGAAACTAGGGGCGATAAGAAGGACAAAAATTAATGGAATTTCTGCCTGTTTTTCTCGCTGTGTGTGTGTGTGTGTAGTCTCTACTCTTATAGTCACGCAGGCCACAAAGGGTTAATGCGGCTAGCTAAGGGATTTGGGAACTAAAACTGGTTAAAAGTTGCCGTTTTTAATTATTAAAGTGTATATTATAGTGGATTATGGATTAAAAATGAAGGAAGTAGTAAGATTATTATGTAAGCTTTATTTATAAATATTTTATAATGTTTACATTAAGAGTTTAAGAGTTTTAGATCGTATTTTTATACATATATATAATTATCATTTAATTATAAATTATTTTATATTAATTAACGTATTGTTTCTTACACTAACTTAAAACTAAAGCAAGTTTATACATTTCTGCTCTTAATTAAACTCTTTACTTACCAAATTCTTATTGTTTTTATGCGATTTTTCTTCATTATTATATTTAATAATATTATTCCTTTAAAAATAAATTTTAAAATATTTTTTCCTATTAAATGTTGAACTCCTTGACTAATCCCTTGAATTTTTAAGGTTTTTAAAGTGGAAACTGATCTCTTAACTTTTGTATCATCTTCCCGTAAGCTTTATCTTATTACTTTATCAATATTTTTCCTCCTTCTTCTTTATTTATAACAATTTCCATGCTATTTCAATGCCTCCCGCTGCAATTTTTATATATTAAATTATATTCCCTGAAGCTTTACTATTTAAATATTTAAATATATATTTCCATCTAACTCTTTTTATATTTGCAACCTTCAAAGAGTTCTATTATTCCAACTTGGCCCATCAATTAGGGTTCCTTTGCCTTAAAGGACTCCCTTGAAATATTTACGTATCTTCGATTTTGCAGGACCTCAAAAAAGGGAAAAGCGAGGGCATGCCGGCAGTCTCCTTTTTCTGCTTTCTGCGAACCACTTGATTCCTTTGCCTGCTTGGCCTTTTCTTGGCCCCCAACCCTCTGCTCGCCGAATTTCCCAGGAGATGCAGCTGCAGTGGGAAATGGTAGGTTTTCCTTTCGGCTGCTTCCTTGGGCTGCTTTTCAGTTCAGTTTGTTTTTACGACGGTCTTGGCGCAAAAAACAACACACACAAAAAAGGAAAGAAAGGAGCAGAAAAAAGGACGAAGGAAGTAAAAACGCAGTCAGGTGGGCGAGGGGCGGGGGGCCAAGGGGCATTGGCTGAAAGTAGGACTGCAGGGGGGCTAACGGGGCACGGGACAAACATCGTTTTTGGCTCCTGACTCCATCAGCGTCAGGCTTCTCCGACGCTTGTTGGATGTACGTGTCCTGGCAGCTGCTGGCTGCAGTTTTCCCTCCCCTCCTCTGCCCCTCTGCCGACCGCCCTGGTTTCGATTTTCCCCCGCACTCCCCCCGCACTCTCCCCCGACAATATCAAATTTTTGTTGTACTTTTTCTTTTTTGGCCATCGTTTACGTCGGCAATTTTGCAGTTGATTGCAATTTTTCGGGGGCTGCGCCATTTTCTTATTTTTTTTCTCCTCCTTTTTTTGTGTGTGTGTGTTGTTTTTGTATTCAGCTCCGTTTTTCCTAGCTTCGTTGCTTCACTCCCCTGCTGCTTCATCGGCCCCTTTTCCGGTCCGCCCACCGCCTACGTGACATTGCGTATACGTCCAGTGCGCCTACAGCTCCGGCAGCTCCTTTCGGGTAAAGTTTTTGCCATCACACGGTGAAGAAAATTTAGCAAAAATATTTTTCTAGACAAGATAAATGAAGGAACAAATATATAAAATTATAAAATGTACAAATAGTTTACTTTTTAAGCCTAGATAATTTTTTTCCTACAAATTTATCAATATTTCATAGATAAACTCTTATAAATCCTCCGATTTTCCCCTAATTTTCTCTCAGTGCCTTGAGTGGGGTAACCCAAAAACGGAGGAGCAACTAATGGGCGGTGGGGCGGCCGGCAGACTAACATTATTTTCAATTAGGACGCCGCGGCAAACATAGTTTATCATCAAGTTGACGCGACGCTGTCAGTGCTTATAAATAATCGACTTGGAGCGGCCATTTTGGCCAAGTCCTGGCCGGGCTACCCGGGGCCACGCCCCCCAAACACCTCCCCCTTTACACACACACACA
The DNA here is from genome assembly GCA_008042535.1 of Drosophila tani. Lineage (NCBI taxonomy): Eukaryota > Metazoa > Arthropoda > Insecta > Diptera > Drosophilidae > Drosophila > Drosophila tani. Next base: position 85,497 of record VNJO01009491.1, on the reverse strand, counting down.
CACACGGCATAAATTTTGGATGCAATCTACAACAAAAAAAAAGAGGAAGAGAAAAGGCATGAGGCGAAAGACAAACTCAGACTAAGGCACATAAAAATAACAGTCCGGAGAGAGGAGTAAAAAAAGCAACAAAAAATTGCGAAAAATGTGTAAAAAAAATTTAAATAAATAAATAGAAAAAAAAAACAAAGCAATACGTGTGTGTGTGTGTGTGAGTGTGTGTGGCACGCCCCCTTTGCCGCACGCCCACTGCGTGTTGCTGGCGAACTAAAACTTTTTCGCCATGTCACGTCATTCGCTGGGCTTGGCTTTGCCATTTTCTTTGGCTTTGGCTTTTGGCCGCCTGCCGCTACCCCTCCTCCGCCCACCCCCTCTGCACTGAACATAAAGGTTTTAAAATATAATAAAAGTGAAATAAAATATTTAAATACAAATAAAATCGATGCCTCAGAAAAGTATTTATGGAAAAAGAATTAGAGTGCTTATTGAGCATTTTAGGGGCATACAAGTTAATTAATGCTTTTAAACTTAAGTTATTAATATTATTTATTAAATCTAAATTACAACATAATTTTTAGCTTGTACTTTAGCCTTTTCCCTTATTTCATTTAATTTAATTTATTTTTTATTTAAGTTATAAGCTTTCTTCTTTGACAATAAATAAAATATTCGTATTAAGTCAGGTCTCTGAGTTTCCTTTACATTATATTATTTCTTTTTATAAACTATTTAATGATCTTTGCTTTCAAGCTTTTCTCAGTGCATCTGATCCTGGCACTGCTCCTTTTTTCGGCACATTTACGTCCAAGGGGGCTGGCAGGACAAAGACAGAGCGTGGTGGAGGCCCAGAGCGAGAGAAAGACCGAGTGAGAAGCGGGAGAAGGACATTTGTCACGTGATGGATTGCAATGGGAGTGACATTTTTATTTCTCTGATGGACGACAGCGCACGAAATGAAGCGCGGTATGAGCGCGGTGGTGTGGTGTGTAGGGTAGGGTGCTGGTCTATGGTGCGGCGATGGGTAATGGGTGGTGCAGTTGGGGTCACAGGCAGTTGGCCAAGTCAGGCTAGGAACGAGACGCACGGAACTGGAAGCTGAAAGCTGAAAGCTAAAGAGTTGGGAACACAGCAAAAGGAAAATTTTCTTAGATACAAATTTTAGAATAACATTTTTAGCAATGAAAATTAAGTTTATAAATAGGTAAACACAAAACTTATATGCTTTACTGTGTATTAATTACCTAAATCTTGATTATAGAGTCTTTACAAAGGTAAAATATAGTTTATGTATTTTTCCCAAGGCCTTTGTGGACTTTTAAATATATTTCTAGCTATGTTTTATATATTCAAACCTATTTAATAGAGTTGTTTTTAGAAAACACTGAATTTTGCGATTTTTAATTAAGAAATAACCCAATAAAATTTATTTCTCTTTAACAAATCCATTGAAAAAAGCCTAAGCCAAGTTCATTAGATGCTTCAAAATCGCATACACAAATGCGATGGTTAGTTGCAATGAGAAAAAATAAATAAAAGACTAAAGACCAGAGACTGCATCTGGAAGAAGGGGCAACTGTAACAGTTGCACTGCAATTGTCATCCAAAATGATGACAGGGTCCGGCGGAGAGAGAAAGGAAAATGGTCGGAAAACTGAGACAGCTGCCAGCGGCTGTTTGCCAAAATGAACGGCAGGGAACCCCTGCTCCCTTCTATTCGTATTATATACGTTTTTTTCTCCTGTTTTACCAATTTTCATTTTGCAATTGGGCTGGGCAAATTGTTAGGAAATATTTAAATTGTAGACTGGCAAAAGGAGGAGGAAAGGACACGATTGAATTGGACAGGACAGGACGGGCCCAGGACGAGACCGAATCGAAATGAACCGAAATGAGATGCTTTTGTTTTTGGGCTCAATTGAAGTTCAGGCAAAAAATAAGTATACGACAGGAGGGCCGCGTAGGTTTTTTGTATTTACAGTAATTTTCGTCATCGCTTTTCATTTGGTTTATTTTTTTAATTATTTTTACTGAAATGAAAAGGTAAATGTGTGTTTCAGATAGAGATTTATACCTTTAACTTTTTAGCAGGCTCCAATAATTAGAGACATTGTTCAGCAATTATTTTGATGCCTTTTTTAAAAGTTTCTTTTACGTTAAATTAAAGATATATATATTCTAAATATATTCGTAACACATTTTTAATATATTTTTAATATACTCTTTATATATTCATAATATATTCAGGACTTTACCTTTGAAATCGAATTTCTTATGACTTGTGTGAGCTGTAGAAAGCTTAGATAATTTTACTTACAAACCTTATCTGAAATATATATTCTTAAAGGCATTGGACATGCCTCTTTCTGCCTTAAGTTAAGTTAAAAAGTTAAAGGCACTTGCAAGACAATCACTCAACAAAGCGAAGCTCTCTGAGAATCTTATTTAATATAACTCGAGTGGCTTTCGAGCAAGTTGAAGCGCTCAGCTCAAGGGGTTGAGCTCGCGTCTTGAAAGTATCTATGGCATCCGCATCCGCATCCGCATCCGCATCCGTATCTGCAACCTTATCTATGTAATACCCGTATCTGTAGCTCCGCGAAAGCGAAAGTGTTCCACAGAATAAGCAGCTGGAACCGCAGACAAGTGGAATATATATATTTTATTATTCCTGGTTCCTCCCGGAGCCACCACACATACTCGTATACGTTTCCGTATCCGCATCCGTATGGCGGGGGGTGTCCTTAGCTGCATCAGCTTTCTACCTACATTTTATTTGATTTCATTATGTTAAAAAGTTGTTCAAGAGTGAATCAAAAGGGGGGCAGGTTGCCATGGTTGGGGCAAGGTTTGGGGGGCAAGGTTGCTCCGGGAAAAGTCCTTGTTCTTCTTTCGCCGCTGACGCTGCTCCTGCTCCTGTTGTTGTTGTTGCTTCGCAGGAAGAGCAGACAGCGCGCAGACAAACCCAAGGACGTTGGCTTAGGGGGGGGTACAAATGAGACATCCACACACACCAACACACACAGAGAGAGCGAGTCACAGGATGCTGCAGCAGTCGACAGCATTTTATTATCCTTATTTAAGTTTGAAACTTATTGCAAAGTGGGAAACTGGAAAACTCCAACTATCCCTCTCGCTCACTCACTTTCTAGCTATCGCGCTCACTCTCTCTGGCTGCTGGCTGGCACTAAAAATATGGAAAACTTTGCAGACAACGCCAGACAAGCCAACAACAATAACAACAGCAGCAGCAGCAGCAGCTCTAGGAAAAAGAGGAAAATTCCGGGGAAATGCCTTGGAGAAAGGGGTACCAGGGAGGCAGGGTGGCAGGGTGGCAGGAGGTGTGCGGTGAGAGAAAGGCTTAAGTGCAAGCAGGAAAATGGCCAAGGACGTTGCTCAAGTTGCTCGCGAAAACATCTGCGACGTGGCTTATGCACAGTGCCAGGGAAGTTATTGATAAGTTAGAGGGAAAACTAAAGGAAAAATATATCTAAAAATATTTGGATAAATACAAGATACTAATTAATTAATAATATAACATTATTTAACATTTTTTTAATCCCTATTTAGATATTTCAAAAGAATTTCTTGAACAAACTATGATATTTTTACTTAAAAGCATTTTACTTAAGATTAACTCTTCTTTTGAATATTCAAAATTAAAATAAATATAAAAATTAATGAAAAATTAAAGAAATCCTTGTCTAATATAAATATATATTTAATTTTTTAGTTAATCAAATATTTCCTTAATGTAAACAATATCCCTTAACCACTGTACAATGTCTGGCAATGTGCTGGCATTCAAATAAAAAAGAGTTATATACACACTCAGACTCCAGACCGAGTGCATGCTTTATACTATATATATAACATCCTCTATATATATATGCACATAAGTATCTATGTGTATTCTGGGGCGAGATCTGGGCAAGTGTTCTGTGTTCTCTGTGCTCTCTGTGGCGGAGGAAAAGCTGGAGGAAATGGAATGCATTGTGGCCGCCGCATTTGGGGCAAATAGTTTTTGCTCCAGTTTGAACTTTAAGACAAAGTTTTCCCCATCCCCCCCATCCCACACAGACATACGCGCGGTGGGGTGGGGACTGGGGGTGGGTGAATTTTTCACAACTTTAACCGAAGGTCGTTGTGCTGGTTAAAAGTTTTCGGGGCAAGTTCAGCGATATATAAAGTTTATATAAATATTTGCAGTGCTCTTTCAAGGTTGGCTTAAAGCGATCGCAACAAGGCCAAGGGAAGCCCCAGCAGTTGCTCATAACTTTGCGACAATTTAAAGAGCAAAAGGAACGAGCCACACAGCAGCAATAAAGCGGTTAACAAATACCATTTAAATTGAAATTAAAATTTTGGAAAGCATTTTATCTTACTGAACCATAAAGTAGCATTGTAAGACATTAGAAAGTGAGTAAATCATCACTTATTTTGATAATTTAAATCCTATTTACTCTGATATATTTTGAAATTAAATTTAAGCTCTGAGAACTTCCCTTCTTATTTGTATTTATTAATCTTTCAATTAATCATCATCCTATTATATTTATTATATTTTTTTTTACGTATTTCCAGTGTAAGTTAGGCCCGCAAAATTGTGACATTTTGCGGCAGGTTAGTGCGGCCTCGTCCACTTCCATTTCCACTTCCATCTCCGGGATCTCGAGAACGGGAACGGGAACGAGATGTCGCTGCCCTGGCCAACCGCACAGCAATTGCCGATGAACAGCAGCAGCATCAACAGCGGAAGATAAAATTGCTGAAGGAGCAGCAGCGGTAGTCAAAGCAGCCAGAGAACCTGCACATGGAATACAGTAAACACTTTAGAAAGGCACTGACTTGTTAAAATAATAATTAGAAAAAAATGAGGGTGGTTACAGAAATCACTAGATATTTAATATTAAAATAAAATTCTTTTTGGCGAGATTTCAAGTGATTTTAAATCCACACCAATTTCTGTGGCATCCCTGAATCATAATAATTATAAAAATAATAAAATGTAGATATGTCAAGATTTACTGAATTAAAAATCATTAAACCTATTCCTAAATTTGCTTAAGAAGGAAAATAAGTAATTTATTTTAAACTATTTATGAATGTTGTAAATGGAAATGGGATCTGAAATATTTCATAGCATACTTCTAGGCTCTTTTTTAATTGGTTTCATATGCAAGTCGATTTATGTTCTAATTAATTATTTATTATTTATTTATTTATATTATATTTCTATTTGTTTATTATTTCTAATAAGTGTTTGAATTAATTTGTTAAATATCCATCAAAATTTTCTTTATAGTCCTAAAAAAAATAGAAGAAGTTCCCAAGTGCAAAGACCATCCATGTGAGTCAGAGATCACTGTACTAACGAAACAGCAGCAACAGTTGAGTGAAATGCCTGGGCATTGCGTGTGGAGGTTGGTGTTGTGTTTGATGTTGTTGCTGTTATTGTTGTTGTTATTTTTGTAGTTGTTGGGTGTAATTGGCGTGCGGTGACCATAGAGAAATAAGAGGAAGAAGCCACCACAGATGATGTCGTAAAAGAGCAAGAGTCCAAGGGGGGCAGAGGCCACAAACGCGTTAGCAATGCAATTTATGTGCGTTTAGACGCATATTTTGCCAATTAAATATTGCGATAAAGCATGCAGCCTATACAGAAAACAAACGCACACAAAACTGGCACTGTGAGAATATTTTATCAGTGAAACTTTCGGACAAGCTTTATTCTAAGGTTATATTAGCTAAATTATAGTAATGATTCGGCTCAAAGGACCATTTATTTATTTTAAATCCTCAAAAAAATAGTTCAGAGTGAAACGATCTGCTTGCTTTCGTGATTTTTTTCTACATAAACCTCAATAAGATAGGAAGGCACATTTTCTTCGAGTGTCCACATGCTCATCTGTGTACTTGGGAGTTTTAAACTGGCGCGCAGGCGCAGCGGCTAACTGATAAATGCCGCTGATAGCGTCGCTGACGTTGGCAATTTGGTTGAAATTTATTTGGAGCCCGAAGACGTCGCCTCGTTTGTTGTTTCCCAGTTGCTTGGCCCGGCTTACAGCGGGCTTACTGCCGGCTTACTTGGCTCTTGCTTGTCGGCTGTCGGTGGTCGGCTGTCTGTGGTCTGTCCTGTGGTTAAGTCCGTGGTTGTTGTTACCCGCGGTTGTTGCCATTGCGCAACGCACTTTGTGCGTTTGCAAATTGACATCTTTCAATTAAAACGAGCGGCAGAATCGCGGCGAGTGGCGAGTTTTTTTTTTCTTTTCGCTTTTTCTTTTATTTTTTGGTCAGGCACGCACATCGATGTCCGCATTGCAGTGGCTGCTGGCTGCGTTGTCATCAGATCTCAGCTTAGCCCGGCTCCATTGTCAGAATTCTCAACTGTTTTTTTTGCCTGGCTGTCAAATGGCGCAATTTGGTAATAAAAAAAACCAATAAAAAGAGGCTCTGAGAAAAGGGAAACACTTGAGCTACTGGAAATAGTGAAGAACGAGGTAAAAATATATTTTTTGGAAGATAATTGTACTAAAAATAGCCAAGTAAATAATGCTATCTATATTATTTCATTTTAAATTTGATTTTTTTATTATTCTTTTATTAAATAAATATTCTTATTAATTTTTTGTATTATTTTAAATTTTAAAATGATATACTAATTTTTTATAGAGTATTTCATTATCATTGCCATTTTTTGTAATTTTTCTTTGATTTCTGCTTGTCAGCAGCTGACAAAAAAGCCTCTGGACAAGCGATCGCCGGCAACATGTTGCTGCAACATACGCTTTGCAGCTCGGAAAATGCGAAAACCGAAAAAAAGCGTACACTCGATATTCAAATCTTTGACACAAGTTGCAGCCACTCAAAGTCATAGTCGTCGCCGTTGAAATGTTGCACATTTTGATGTTTGATATGCGCATTTGGGCAAAAACACGTTAGGCTGACCAAATATAAAAGCCACACACAGGCTCGAAGCATAGAATAGTTAAAAAATGGTCAGCAGTGAAAAAATGTAGAGTTCATAAATGGCCACAACAATTCCAATCCAAGGCATATGCAAACAAGCCGCCGAGTCGGAGCTTTGACTTTGACAACTCTCAAAAAGTGGAAATTCCTGCGAATTGGGAAAAAAACGCATCTGTCTGAGTCTAGGCAATTACGTAATTAACTTGGAGTATTGGTATACTAACTATACAGATAGTTGGGTTTAGAAATAGTTATTGCTTGGAAGGAAGATTTATTACTGGGTTTTTGAGATATTTTTGGGATTCTTTAGAATTTTTTTGAATTAATTGTAGAATTTCTCTTTACTTGGAAGAACATTCTTTGCCTTAAGACCTAAATTTGTATTGCCCTAGTTCCCTAAAATTATTAATGCTGTTATAAAATTTAGCCACCCCTTCCTTCATCAGTATGCCTTGCTAATTTAAATTTTAGATTTATTTATCTATACTTTACTAAATTTTCTCCACTTTAATATTTATTTATTTATTAATTTTAGTGAGCTCCTTGTGTTCTTAGGACTTTATTAAGTTCTTAAGTAATATTTATACATTTTTCAGACGCAAAAATAAAGCATATATTTTAATCTTAACTTGTTTAAATCCCACCCAAAACCCAGGGTGCCGCACATTCGACCCTAAATCAAATCTCAAGACCCCCTTTTCTCCCTCCAAAGTTCCTTCTGCTTGTATCATTTGGCTATTAAGAATTTTTCATAATTAGAATGTAATCGCAGTTGGTTAAAAAAAGACTCTCCGACTCGCCTAGACTCCGACTCCGACTCCAAATCCAATTAAATGCATGAAAACGAAAAAGCCGACAGGGGGAAAAATATGAAAATTAGCCGGGAGGCAACAATGACGATTTGCGTATAATCCGCGGAAAAGAAGAATATTATGCAAAGAACGCTCTCTCTCACTCTGTCTCTCTCTTCTTCTATATATCATAATTGAGGTAAGCAATTAAAAGGGTATGGGTTTTGGGCTGCTCTTCTTTAGGGGGTTACCTGCACTTGCACTTAATCCAAATCGAAAGCCCTCCACGGCCATATTGAAAGTTATTTTAATGGATTCGTAGCAGCGTTCTTGTCTCATTTTTTTGCTGTGTGTTGTGAGTAAATAATTCAATTTATTTTTTTGTTGTTTCCCTCGAAAAGAAATTAAATTAAAAATGCATTTTGGGCGATCCAGGCGAGCAAATGAATTAAGCCATCATCCAGTCGCCAGTCGCCAGTCGCCGTCGTCGTCGTCGTCACGCAGAAGTTGCAGCAGCGCGGAGGAAATGGCCAAAAACGTGTTGAAAGCCATGTGTGGCGGCCCTCCTTTCCTATATGAGTATATAGAGGAATCCCTTAACCCCTGGGCACACCTTGGCGTGTCAGTTTCACGTGCAGTGGCAAAAGGTAATTCATCTTGTTCTCATAGCCCCCTACTGCTTTTTTTTCGGAGTCTCCTGGAGGTTGAGGATCTTATTCTGGTTAATTAAATGGCCTGGGCGAGGCATTTTAATGCCTCTGATATTTCATAAGAATTATACGCAGCAAAGGAGGCAGCAAGGGGAGTCTATTTTTTGATGTTTTCAAAGGAATTTGTATCTATTTTAATAAAGAAAAATTAACTAATAAGAAATAATATTATTTAGGTATTTAGAAAGCATTTAAAAATATAAATAAAATATTTTCTGGTTGTTTCCAAAGGAATTCGAATCAATTTGAACAAAGAAAAATTAACTTATAAGAAATTATATTATTTAAGTATTTAAAAAGCATTTAAAATTATAAATAAAATATTTTTAAGGCTATTCTTATTTAATTTTAATCAAAATATATTTAAAATATGTTAAGTAAAGTCTAAAAGTCTCGAAAAAAGAGAAACCTCTTAACGCAGCCGACAGGATTCGAACCTGCGATCCCATAGGGAATCTGATTTCTAGTCAGACGCCTTAACCACTCGGCCACGACTGCTTCGATGTAAGCCTCGATTCTAATGGGAAATTTTAGGCCCAAAACTAAGTAAGTCCTGTAATTCACCGAAATTAAATCCAAAGGCGGAAAAGCAATTAATCACAGGCTACACGAGAAGAGCTTCTCTACGCCCCATTCTTCTTGGAGACTCTTCGGTAGCTGGTTCCTCTCACCAATTGAAATTGGGTTTTTTTTCAACCCATTGGCAGCTCAAATGTAATTACACTTTACTAAATCAAAGTGATCCCCCCGCCAGGCGAGTTGACAATCAAAAAAAAAGGGAGGAAAAAACTACGAAAAAACAGGAAAGAATCGCAAAGAATCGGAGGCAGAAGCCAAAGATCAATGGTGCAAATGCCGCCGATTACGAGAGGGGGGGACTTCTCTTTTTTTATTCCTTTAGGTGCGATCCGATCCCCCAAACTAGTGGCAACGTCAACTGCCACAAGGAAATTGCAACTGGCAACTGGCAGCGTGCAGCGTGCAGCGTGCAACTTGCAACGTCGAGCAGCAAATTAAAAGAGCAGCGCGGGGCAATGGAAGCTGGCATATTGAAATAAGATCAATATCGCTGTGAGCAGCGCGTAGTTGCGTTTAAAAATATAACTACGATTGTTCCTGGCAGCAGGAGTTGCAGCAACAGCAGCAGCAACTTGCAACAACTGTCAAACAAGCAACAAGACATATTGCGGGCGCGGTTGCGGGCAGAGAGCGAACTTGGCCCAGACATCGGCCCTCGAGACTCATTTACAACTGACCGAATGAGTAGCTCTCCTGAGTGCCCGAGTATCCGACTATCTGAGTATCTGAGTACCTGTGTACCCGAGTGTAGCCGGCAGATACCGAGTATCTAAATATCTAAGTAGCTTTGTGTGTGCGTCCAACACTTTGCGCCAAATCGATTGTCCTGCCCTCGAACAGATGTTGAGCATGGGATCTCCTCGAAGGTGTTCCTTCCGCCCATTGGCAAGAGATGGCAGTTCAAGGCTTTTAACTTGGCTTTAAGCGGGATAAGAGCCAGAAAAAATGGTTAAAGCGGGCAGATATTTAGTAATATTAGGTGAATATAGAATAGTCTCCTTGGTTACCTTTAAATTAATGTTTAATTATTTAATTTTGTTGTAATAATTCCATGTAATTAATTTTAAACAAAAAAAAAGTATAAAGGCAATGAATTTGTTTATTAAATAAATATTCAAAAATATTTTAAATATTATATTTGCTTTCTAGACTCCTTAAATAGTTTTATAAATTACAAGAAAGGTTTTAAACTAAGAAGAGCAATCTTTAAAATCATTTCCTAAATAAAAATATATGAAAACAAGATATATTTAATTTATTAATCTATTTAATAAAATATTATATATATTTTTGGTGTATTCTTATATTTATTTAAATATTATATAAGTAAATACCAAATTCTTCCTAAAATCTAGCTTGAAAATCTCTGAAAAACCTCAGTGCTACCTTGGGCTTGCCTGGGTTTTCTTTCTTTTATTTTTTGTTACTTTTTTTTGTTGGCTCTGTTCGTTGGGCTTCTGTTTATGTTTTTTTATTTTACTCTTTTTTTTTCTGAGCTGAGCTCTTCAGAGGCACCGCCGCCAACGCTGCCTACCATAAAAACAATTGCTCCTGTTGTTGCTGTTGTTGGTACGCAATTTAAATGGAATTTCTGCTACTGGGCCCACGGAACATTGATCGCCATAAATAATCGCGCAGTGCTGCCTCTCAGCCGGTGGAAACTGCATCAATGTTGGCGGTGTCGCAGCAGCAACAACACCAGCAAAATGCAGCAACAATAGCAACAGCAGCAGCAACAACTGCAACTGCAACTGCAACGGCGACCGCATCTGAGATCGCGCGATAAGGTAATTGGACTATTATGTCAAAAAGTATTTGGCGTTTAAGAAATATGGCCTGGCATTTGACATTTCGGCAGCCAAGTAGTAGTCGTTGTTGCCACCGCCAGTACCAGTCCCCTCTCTCCGGGACCCAGGGAGATGCAATTGCCACAGAAAACGGAAAACAAAAGGTGCACATTAAAAAGTGGCTCTCGATATCGATATTCGAGATTGCATTGATCGAGGCCACTTCAGGGGGCGAGCGGAGATCGGAGATCGGAGAACGCATTGTCACCAACCAAGGAGTGTTAAGGGGACTCGAAATGATCAAAGCCAATGTGCGTGGTCATGTAATTGATTACGCCGCGAGATCCCGAGATCCCCAGATCCCCAGATCGAGTTGAATGGGCATTGCCGGAGAATGGACATGGAAATTGCCTGGGATAAAAAAAAGAAATAAATACAAGAAAAAGGAGCAGCTACTGCAATCCGTTTGGGCTCCAAGATTAATCATGAAATCTCCACCAGGCTGCCGATGATCAATGGAGTGCGATTGTTTGGGCTTCTAATCGGATTACGGGGGTTTTGACTGAATTAGTGCTATAAGGATCTATCTTTGGGGCTTAGGGAAAAGATTTATACAAAAAGGAGGTAAGCTTTAATAAAGGAATAATAATTTAAAATATAAATTATTTCGTAAATCTAGATAATAGATAATATTTATTAGGAAAAACATGGAATATTCCCCAGATTATCCCCAGACTATTTGATATATATTTTATTGTGAAAATTATTGAAAATTAAAATGCATTCAAAGATCTTGAATAAAATATATTTCTTAGCCAAGATATTGTAAAATGTTCACACTTTTTTTCGCCAATAACAAATAAAGCTTGAAACTGTGAAGCAAAATTAGGCTTTTAGCTATACAATTTCTGGAACTTAAGCTAAACAAAGAGATCTTATACTTTATTAATAATCAATATCTTTTTATTAAATAAATAAATATTTTCTGAAAGAAATTAATACTTCAAGATAAGTACATACATATTTTCCTACAGATATTAATACCACAAAAAAAATATATTTATTTATTTATTTCAAACGGAAAATATTAATTCTAATGTGTAATTTACTTCTGTTTATTGGCTTTAAAAAGCTAAATTTCTATATCCCAACCACAAAAAAAATTCTCACTTAAGATTGAGATATATAGCAACGAAAACACCGACACAGAACATTAGGTAACAGAAATATCCTTCATCAACTTCACACCCCAACCGGCAAGGACACTTCTGGCTAGGAACTCTAGGAATTTCGAGGGAAACTGCTGCTCTGACTTGTACCTGGACTTGGACTTGGACTTGAGTCGGGACTACGGACTCCGGACAAACTAGTTACACCAATAACCATAACAATAACAAATTAGCATCGCATGCTCCCCGACGATTAATTTGGCCTGCCTCTGCTTTTGGGCCCCGAGACGTTCTTTTTTACGAGCATTGTTTGTAGCTCATTAAGAAAATTTTGCGCGCTTCAACGACGACTAACGCCATGCCGACAAAGGAAGGAAAAAAATAAAATACTTACTGCAGTGAAAAAATTCAGACACACACAAAATGGGGAGCGGATGGATGGATTTCTTGTGTAGGCATAATTTGAGGCCGAAATCGCACAGTTTATGCAAATCGCGGAAATTACGAATCGCAGGAAAAAGGCATTTTGGCATGCGAGTGTAATTTTTGTTTTCTTGTTTGGCAACAAGTGGCTGGCTTCCTTTTTTTTTCTTTTTGTATTTAAAAGGCTCCGACTCCCTTCCCTACCAATTTCAGAATTGACGTCATCGGTCTCCAATTGGAGCAGCCGTTTTCAATTTTCGCGGTTTGTTTTTGGTTTTCTTGGTTTTTTTTCTGTTGCTTTGCCACTTCTTGTTTCGTTTTTCCCACTCAACTGACACGTTGCACTTTTCACTGGAAAATTGGTCCGACTTGGATTCTGTTCGGCGTTTGTGAGTTCTCAGCAATCTTTTGTGTAATTGGAGGCGGAATCTTGGCCGGGCACAAAACGCTTTGAACTCGCCCATTTGCCCATTTGGCAGTTGGCGTGGGAAATGCGAACGCCTCGATCGGAGGACAGTGGACTTAAATTGTAAATTAGGGGTTCAAAATTAATCAAAACTTAATTGGAAATTCTAAAATATTTTTTAAGGAGAAAAAGTAACTTTTAAAGGACCCTAAAGACCAATCAGAGCCTTGAAAACGCCAACAGTTGACTAAAGCCTACAGCTACCATTAATTTATATTATATTAATAATTTATTAAGTTTTGTCACTTAATATTAAAATATTTCACAGATATTTAAATTTTTCCATTGGAATTAACATTCCCTGTAGCTTTCCGATTTTTAAAGTGCAAAGAAGACAGTTTTTCCTTTGGCAATTTAGAATTTAAACTATGGTTTTGATTTTAAAAAATAATTTAATTTGCTTTCTTGGGTTTATTTGTAATCTTTTATTTATTTGCATTATTTTATTGGCTTTCTTTTTTCATGAACTTACCTTCAAACCTCAAGAAATTACTTTACATTTACCACAGTGCTCACTGTGCTTAGCCTGCTGAATGAAATGAAATAAATTTCAGCCGAATTGGCACTCTTCTCGACCCCTTTTCGTATGTTTTTTATTTTGATTTTTTTTTTTTTTCAAACTCTCTAACACCCGCAATGCTGCAACTGGCATTCTGCTTCTGGACCGATCGGAGTTGGGCTTGAGCTGAGCTGCGCTGAGCATGTGGCAGCTGCGCATTTGCATCAACTGCCCTCCACTCCAACTGGGCCTCCACCTCGGTCCCCTTTTCGCCGGGTTTATCTCCCCAGGATTAAGGCCAGCAGCAGCCAGCCAGCCAGCCTGCCAGCCGGCCCAGCTGCGTTTTATTTTGGGATACCCTTGCTAGAGGTATTTTGAATTTTGATTTGGGATAAATATGCATCTGGTAGCACTTTATTAATATTATATTTAATATATTTCTCATGTATATTATTTAAACTATATTAAAAATTGGATTTGCAGTAAGGGAAATTGATAGAAATGGGTCATAAATTATTATACATTTTATTTGCACCTTATTAATATAATATTTAGTATATTTCTCATATATATTATTAAAACTATATTTAAAATGGGGTTTTCAGCAAGAAAAATTAATAGAAATCAGTCATAAATATTTTTGAAATTAAGTTGCAACAAAATAAATATATAAAAATATTAATGCTTTAACTTGGGGCTTAGGGTTTATTTTTGTGAACTATAAGTGATAATTTAAATAGAAAAAAACCTAAAAATTAAGCCAATACCTTATTTTTATTTTAATATTCCTATTTTAAGGTTTTCTGAATTTCTCATTCAAGATTTTATATTTATTTTTATTGTATCCTAAAATTTGCTTTTAAACTAATTGTTTCTATAGTTTTAGATATTGGTTTATTACTTATATTTACATCTAACTATTTTTGATTTATTTTTTTATTACAAAAATATTTTTAGAGTATTTGAAACTTCGAATTTCCCAGCTCGAACGCGTCGCCTTTGGTTAGTGCCTCATGCAACGTGAGCTGCAAGCCACACACTCCATAATTTGCCTGCTGTTCCGCTGGCTTGATGTTGTTGCTAGCTGGTTGTTGTTGTTTTTATTGTTTTTGTTGTTGTTATTGTTGCAACAGTTGCTGTTGTTGTTGCTGTTGCTGTTGTTGGTGTTGCCCCAGTGTCTGGTCTTGTTGTGACTCGCCGTTCGCATTTCATTCGCGCTTATCTCGCACTCGGCTCGTTTTCATGTCTTTATTTATAATTTTATTGATAAAATTGACATTAATCGCACGTTTAAGATGATTTTTATCGCCTCGCGTGCAAATTGCTTACAATTTTTCTCGTTCTCGTAACCCGAAACCGAACCCGAGACATTTCTTGTAACTCTCCTTTTCCTTCTTTTAATTCCCCAGTTTTAAATGTGTTTTATTGCCGGTGTCGGTGTTGAGGTGCGAGCAATTATTTGATATGACAGGCGGGCCAGGCCAACAAAAACAAAATAAAATAAAAATAAAAACGAGAAGACAACCTGTCAAGCCTAAAGAGATAGAAGCCCCCAAGGGAATTAAAAGGGACACTAATTGACCTAAATTGGGGGACAAACGGGGCTAAAGTGTAAATGGTTTATGGTAAATAAAATTTTTGTGGTTATCATTATGCTTTAAATGGGTTATACTTGGCAGAAAGGGCTTTGATAATTTTTAAAATAAAGTTTCCCCAAAGGAAAATGTTTTGGATATTAGCAGATTAATTTGTTTTATTTGAGAACATATTTTTTTATTATATTAGCCCGAAAATACACGGAAACTAGTAAATCCTTGCTTTGTTCATTCACTTCTTTATCGGCCATGGAAAGTTCAGTCTTTACAAATCATTTATACTCATTTTTATTACCTTTTACATACTCTCTTTGCTCTAATTAAATTTTCCATACAAAATAACCAAGTTATCCATCTCTATTGAAAAATATTTCCTACAAATTCTTCCTGTTATTTCTCGTTATCATTTCCGTAGTCCAACTACAAGCCCAAATAACTTCTCTCAGCCATAAATATGGTTTTTAGGGCCAGCAAAAAATATGTAAAAAAGGGATAGACAGAGAGAGAGGCAAATTTATGATTTTATTTGGCTTCCTTTCGGCAAAATTTCAATAAAAGAAATAGCTGAGTGGAAAATCAATGCCAGAAATAAATTCCCCACAGCCTTTTCTCAATTTTTTTTTTGCCTTCCTTCCATTTTGTCGGTTTGATATATGAAATGCGTTTGTTGCCTCGTTCGCTTCACTTTGGGGCACAGCATTTTCCCACATTAATTTTCCTAATTTCGAAAGCCAACCCCCACACACACACACACACACACACATTGGGAAATCTGAGGAAAATTTGGAGGGAGGAAGCTGAAGAGCTGACTGCATCCCCGCAGGACAGCGCAAAACTATTTATCAATGCTGAAACATTTCAAATACATTCTGCGTTTTTAGAGCAGCAGCAGCAGCAAACAGGAGGCAGGGGCGGCGGCCTAGGGGGGAGGGCAAGGCAAGATTATGATGGAGATCCCATTGCACCTACACTGCCCCAAACTCCGGACACCCTCATCTTGCCACTTTTGGACAGTAGAAGAAAAGATACTTAGAAAGGAAGTCATTGGACCCAAAGTTTAATTTATTTATTCAAATAAATATATCAATTAAATGAAGATAGGAATAACTAACTTTAAACTAATTTAAACTATTACAATTTAAATAAAATAGTATTTATACTGTAGTATATATTTGAAAAACATTTATTATCCCTATGTTTTAAGTGCAAATTCAGGCTTTTAATTTTCAAAAAATGCAGGTATATAATGTTAAAGATTTTTGTACTTAACATTCACTTAAATATTGCCTTTGATTTTTTAAAAACATTTTATTAATTCAGTCTATAGTTCAGGATATTATTAAATTAATATTTTTCGTTTAATTATTTTTACAATCTTCTAAGGCTTATAATTTAGAATTTAGGCATTTTTGGAGTCTTCATCTTTCTCCAAGTGCTGGCTTCCCTCTCGCATTCCCTGTCAAATGAAGCGGCAAAAAAGTAGCTGGAAAATGAAATATGCCAGCGACGTCTCCAGCTCCCCTTACTGTCATCCCTCCTCCTCCGCCGCCCCTGGCCGACCTCCCCTGTTCCAGCCAACGAGCCACCGGCTGCTAAGACAACTGGCGGCGCATTAAATGACGCTCCAGCGACATCTTACGCAATGGTCGAATAGCCGATAGTTCAGAAGGATAACGCCGTTAGAGATGGCAAAAGTTATGTAAGAAAAAGCAAGGTACTTAACCCTAAAATATCAGTAAAAACTATAGAAGTGAAGAAAATATATGAAAAATAAATAAGAAAATCTTTTTGGCTTCGTTTTTAGGTATTAACTATTTTATTGCATACTTATAAGAGCATATTAGGTTGGTTTAAGTTCCCTAGAGATTTAATAATATAAATTAAAGACCTTAATTTATAATTTTAATATCAAAATCATTAGCTTTTTAATAAATTAAATTAATTAATTTAAATTAATTAATTAAATTAATAAAAAAATATATAATAAGTGCCTTAAGAAAGTCTTAGGTTTTGAAGAAATATTCCTAGGGCACCCCTGTTAAGCTTATATTCGAAATTTAACGCGTGTCACGCTCGCATTTTCCTTTCAGCTTTTCCACTGCCTGTGTGTGAGTGTAATAGTGTGTGTATTTCTGCCCACACACAACACATAGAAAATTGCATTTCGCCTGCTGCAAAATATTTCACTTTAGAGGACAAACAGGTCACAGGCTGACTTTTGCACACAGAGCAACACACACACACGCACATGGCAACCCTGGCTTGCTGGCGGGGCTGCCAGGGTTGCCACCCGCATTTTCCACCATTTCGTATGCAGCTGGCGTAGAGAAGGCGGGAAAATCGCCAGGGGGCGGGGGCGAATGGGGGGGAGTGGAAACTTTTTGGCGCGTCTCGGCCAACAAACGCATGCATTTATCCGGGGTTGGAAAACTCCCCGAAGCACGTAAATAAATCTTAAAATTGTAAAACCCGCAAAGGCGAATGGGAGTCCCACTGGGGTGGGGTAGGGACTAGCGGGGAACTCCCTTTTGGATCTGTCGCCATTTTGCGATGTGTTTTGCCGCCATTGCCGCAGCAAATTACGCAAGGCGCCACCTACAACACCCACCCACCGACCCTCCCTCGGTTCAACTAACGTTTGTCCTTGGCATGTCCTTTGGCGCGCTTTTGTGCATTTAAACCGACAACATCGGGGGGTATTCGAGGGTGGCTGGCAAAAGCTGAGACGACGGCAAAATGCAGTCATTACTGAAAATTGGTTTTGGGGCTAACGCACTTGCACATTTCATGGCTATGATGAGCATCCAGAAAGGCGGACGGGGGGGAGGGCTCGGGAAAGCGGGGCAAGTGGCGGAGGAAAAGCGGACGGAAAAGCTGGAAAAATGCGTCGTTTCAAAAGTTTACTTCTCGCATATTTTTCTTCAAATTGCATGCGATTTTTACTTGTTTGCCCGCCGACGCCGCCAACTTATTTTTGTTTTATTTTTCGCTTCGCTTCTCGTGTTGGAGGCGCCTTTAGCGGAGTTTTCTGCTTTGAAAGGATATGATACGTATAACGGTACAGTGAATAGGGGGTTAATAATAATAATAAATGTAAATAAAGAATAAAATATAAATAATAATAAATATAAATTTTTTAAATTCATTTAATGGGGCAAAAAATATTTTAGAAAACTAGTTTTGATAATTATTCTTTTGTTTAAAACAACTTTTAAATAATATTTTTGGGACCATTTAATATTATTTTAATACTTTTATATAGACAGCAGATATATAAGCCTTTCTGGGATTTTACTTGTTAAAGTTAGGGGGAGGAAAGGCCACCTTTTCCTCATCAGTATCCTATACAGATTATTTTCCGCATTTTTCGTGATTACCACAAATTTTCAGCTAGATCTCATAGAGAATTTTAGAGCAATGCAGGCAATAAAAGCGTCTATTATTAGTAACAATTTATTTACATTTTTTCTATGACACAAAAATTAATAAACATTTTCAAGGCAAGAGAAGGTCAGGCAAAAAAAAATGCTGATGAGGAAGGGTGGCTATTTTCCTTACAAAAATTAAAAGCAAAAAAATGCAAACAAAAGTCAAATTCTAAAAAGGTTTTTAAAGAACAGCGAGTCTTCAAGGGGTTCTTTCTAATAATAAAAATATTTACTCATTAAATTATTGTAAATAAAGTAAGTTCTTTCTTTAGAGTCTCCACTGTACTATTTTTGGGGACTGGCGGTACCTTGGCTGCTGCCTGCAGTTTCTTCCCCCGTTGCATTTTCCCGCTTTTCACAGCCAAACGACACACGCATCGCATATTTCCAACGATTTGTTAGTCGCCCCCGCAGCCCAGTTCCCCTTTCCCCCGGAAAACCACGCCCTCCCCTCCCCTCCCCCCTGGGGTAATCGCATGTGGTTTGTCAGTATCCTCCCAGCTCCCAGCCCTTTTTGGCTCGTGAAGGTAATTTGCTAAGACCGAAAAAAAGGGCAGCCAAAATAGAAAAGGGAAAACGTAAAGAGAAGCCGTAAGATGCGGGAAAAAGACGATAAGATAGGGCCAGAAGAGAGGGAGAGAGAGAAGGGGGAGCGAGAAGGACAGACTAATGTGGGGATTACAAGGATAAACTTGTGCAATTGCATACTGCCAGGGGCACCCTGTGCGCCAGGAATGCCCAGCCATAAATACAAATTAATTGTTATTAATGGTGGTTGGGGCACGGAAAAAGGGGCAAAGGGCCAGGTTAAAACAGAAGAAAATTCAGGTAAATAATAGAGATATGCTGGCTTCATTTAGTTAAGTATTTGTATTATTTTATTTATATTTTTTTATACACCTAATAAACCTGCAAGAGCCAGTAATCCAAAAAGAAAGTTAATATGATGTATACTTATAAACAAAGTATTTGTAGATATATTAAATACTATATTATTATAAATATTAACTATCCTGATTTTATTTACAAAACCTTTACCATTTACCATTAAAAAAACAATTTATAATACATTAGAAATGATGCAGAATTAATTTACAAAACCTTTTGCCATCTTACATAAGTTCCACCTACAAAAAATAATTTTTTTCAATATATTTAACACGGATTTATTATAATAAATTTATTTTTAAAGAGACCTTCATATTGTCCTCCTTCCAAATAATTTCATCATCGGCAATCAGCGGCTAATGAACAATTATCGATAGCCCCCAAGGAAGGGCAGAGCGGGAACACTTCGTATCCCTAATTAAATCAGTTCAAGTTGGCAGCTCTTCAAGTCGTTATGAGCCACTACAATTACCCGCTCGCTTTTCTTAACATTTTCCTGGCCATTTTCCGAGCGGCTATGGTCAGGTTTTTCGGTATTGCCTTGAGGCTTCTGCCGCGTTCCGAGTAGCTTGGTTAAATTTCACACTTAAGGGGCCAAAGGGTAAGGCGAAAAAGCTGACCAACGCTATGCCAGCCAGCTATTAAAATGCGATTTGATGAGGAGCCAGACCCACCTCTACTCTCTGGCTTTCAATACTCTATCGGAGGGTATCGAAAATGCTTAAAGATTTTGGATAAATGTAGGAAATAAGACTAAGCAATTTATTAATAAATAAAGGATAAATAATAAAGTGTGTTAATCAAGATAATATTAAAGCCAAAAATATAATAAGGAGAGTTTTTTTAAGTTAAAATTCAATCGAAACCAATACATTAAGATAAATACGTTAAAGTACTTCCTAAAATGTGTAATAACAATTTACACCTATACTTTAAGTTTTTCTATTTGTTTTTATATTTTATATACAATGTTTAGAGTATTTTAGACCTCTACTGACCACCTGAACTCACTTCCCATACTTGTTTTGGTTAATTTCCAACCTACCAGATTGATTTCGCGCGTAAATTTATGCGCACTTTATTGCATTTTCGCAGGAGAACCTTCCTTCAAGTCTTAAAAAAAAAAAGAAATAAAGAAAACCCGAGACTGGACCCGGAGGGGCAGCCCGAGGGAAGAGCAAGGCACTTGGTGCATTTTCCCAGCCCCCAAAGATTTTCCCCGGCACGTCGGCAGCCGGCTAAGAAGATAAGCCTCCTGGATTCGAACTCGGACTTGGGAGTCTGGAGTCTGGGGCCTTTGGGCAGCGTATTTTATTTGGAGCACTTGGCCCCCGATGAAAGGCAGGGGAGGAGAGGAAGGGGGCACGACTGCCCAATGCGAAAGGTCAATTGATGGTGCTGGCCGATAGGCTGTAGTTGCTGTAGTTGTTAACTTAAAACGTGTAAACTGCAAGCGGCTAAGAAAAAAATATAATAAAAAAACAACAGCAGTAACAGCAGCCGTAGTAGGAAATCACTGAGAGAAAAATGTGGGAAAAAGCTGGGGAGTAAAAATAAGAAGGGGAAAGAATTATATTAATTTATATATTTAGTGAACTTATTTTCTTTGATAAAGTCTTACAGTAAATTATTTTGTTAACATTTTATTATATGGTTTCTTTCACATTTATTTATCAGTTTCCTTCGCTTTTATTTTTTATTTTTTTAAAACTTTCTTTAATATATTTTTCAAGCTTATTACAGTGTATATCAGCCACTTGAAGTGTTGAGATTTTCGCCCAGCATTTTCTCATCGAGTACAACGCGCGCCTTCAATTAAGATCATCTGCAAATTGCAGCTAGTTGAAGGTAATTAACTTTTCCTTATGATTTTTTAACCATTTTTTAAAGGAGCCTATTCCATAGGGATTTTTATGAATTATTGAAACTTTATTTAAGCCCTTAAACAAATGTTTTCTATTACAAATTATACAAAGCTTAATTTTAATAGTATCTCGTGGTGCCCAGTGAAGTACAACCCTTGAATAATATTTAAATGAATTTTAAATTAATGTTTGGACTTAAGGAATTTTTAAAATATTTTTAAACTATAATTTCACATAAGTTCCCTGTGTACTTTATTTATTATTAGCCATCTCATCCTCGAAGAAGCACTCACATCTCTTCGCTATTCATTCACATCTGTGTGTTTGGATCCATTTACAGGATATTTTCGCACCTGCAATAGGCACCTGCCACCCTGCCACCCTCAGACAAGCCAGGAAAATACCAATCCCAGGGCCGTGTTCCTTGTAACATAGGAAAATGCCAGTCCTTCATCGGGACAACATGGATAAAATAAATATTAAACGGCCTTCCTGTGCGCCTCGTTTTCGTCTTGTTTGTGCATTTGTGTGTGGAAATGTGCATACACCCGTATGCATCTAGATATGCACATATATATGTATGTGGCATATCCCCGTATATCCTGCACATCCTGTGTACCCAAATTGCAACCACAACAACAACAAACAAACAAACAAACAAACAAAGGAGGTGGAGCGGTGGATCGGCGGAGTGGCGTTCGCCTTAAAAGTCAAAAGTAAAAACAAGTCAATTTACGTCAAGCACTTTTGCTATAAAGGATATTAGAGCAGAAATACAACAACGACATGCCAACATTTCCGACATGTAGGCGTCGACTGCCGGCGCCGTTAGAAGCACGTGGTGCCCTGATGGTCTGGCCCGGAGGAGTGTGGAGGAGTCCTTTCCCCCTCAGGCCACTATGCCTGGCTGCCGGCTGCCAGTGCTGTCAATTTGTCCTTTTATTTAACACTCTTCATTAGGTTGGAATCCCAAAGGAGAAAAAACAGGAATACCGCTATAAAATCTCTGTAGAATTTTTTTTAGGTATTAAAACAAGGCAATGTGTCTATTTTGTGTTTGTATTAACTCTAGAGCTTTGTAAAGTTTAATCTGAGAAATTACTGAGAATTTTTAACAGAGTTTGATAGCAGAAAAAATTCAAAGTAAGTAGGAATCCAAGTAGGAATTTATGAGCGCTTATATTTGAGCATGGGTTGGTCAGAAGCCTTTTCATTTAGGCATACAATGTAAAATTATATCGAAAACATATTTAAAATATTTAAAAATAATGTAAACATTGAAAAATATTTAATTAAATATTATTTATTTATTACCTATTTAATAATCTATTCCTTGTTATTTATTAATAAATTCTATAAAATTTTTTGCCGCTTTTTTATTGAACTTAGCTCCCCGTCATCACTGTTGGGCGATTTTCCACCCGCGTTCTCGGCTGATTCCGAATGCAACTGCCATTTGCGAGGTGACCATTTTGGGTGCGGGGTGCTATAAGAATGCGAATGCGAGCGGCAGAATGGAGAACGGCGAATGGAGACTGGAATGAGCATTGCATGCATGTCATTTGTACCCCGACATCGCAGGGGGTGGCTACGGCTATGGTGCTCGGCGCTCGTTGTTCGGTGGGTCGAAGGGCGTTTTTCTGCGCCGTGCATCTTGCAACTTGTCGGGGCTGCAGTGCCAGAAACAAAATGGCGCCGATTGCACTGAAAAGTAGGAAGAGTGAGCTTCTAAGTGGGCTTAGAAATAGTCATATTTGCCACAGAAATAATTAAAACTTAGTAATAACTATTTTAATAAATTAAGATAGTGTCATATTTATATTGGGAAACTCAAAAAGAATTCTAGATTTTATAGAAAATATTTTTAATTTTAAAATAAACTCACACAATTGATAACAACATTTTATAATACAAAATATAATTTTATTAGCTTGAAATAATTATTACATAGAGAGAGGGACTCCTAAATAGGCAAAAAGTAATTACTTATAGTAAAAACAGCCCCAAAAGTATGCAATAAAATTTCTCAGGACTTAAAAATCCTTATAACATTTCTTTGCATATCTTTGGGGGCCATTTCCATTGATTTAATATCCACAGTCGTGTTTCTGATAATAAACTGTAAATAAATTACTTTAAAAACATACTTTTATTAATTTTATTACCATTATTTTATATTAATACATTTTTTAAGTACTTCCAGTCCCATTATGGTCTATAAAATAAGTTCAAAATTATTTCCAGTGCCCTTGCTCCAGGTTTTGTAGGCGCAGCGAAGTTTTAAAACAGTTTCGGGCGGAAATTGCGTTGCCATTAGGCGAAAGGCAAGCGTCTAAGGGCGTAAAGCGATGGCCACCCTGCCGCCACGCGACCTACCCCAAATAAGCACAAAAAACCGAAAAAAAAAACACAACCCAAGACCGAAAATGAAACGTACATAAAAATCGTGGCGAAAAGAAAATGGGAAATAAGGTAAAGTAAGAGCACGAAAATGAGAAATAACAGCAGAGTCCTGAGTCCTGAGTCCTGACCTACCGCAACGCATTTTGGCCTGGCTAAGGGTAGTTCCTCCCTTATTTTTTCTGACTCAGTGTGTGTGTGTTTTTCCTTTTGGCCCCCCTCGCCTCATATTTATGCTTTGGTTTCAGCCAAAACAATTTAATACATTACATTTTACTGGCATTTCCTTTTACTTTGCTCAAAAGCGCTGCACGCACCCCGAAAACGGGGGTAAAGTCGGAGGAAAAGTGGGAAAAGCTTAGGGCTGGCAAAAGGTGGCCTGAGGAGCAGTGGGTGGCGCGCATCCGGACTGTGGCGCAGTTTTCGCCATAAATAATGCCATAATGCCCTCGTTTCGTCTTTATTTCCCTCAACCACCAGAGCCAAAACCGAAAAACCAAAGAACCAAGAACGCAAGAGCCGTCAGAAGGTGGCGAAGGGCTAAGACGACGTCTCGGGGTGGCTAAGAGCGCGCTCATCCCGATTATGGGACAGATCATTGAGGTGAACCCATGAATCGCTTTGTACGAGGTCATTAAATGAATTAAACACAACCTGCTCAAGGTCAAATTGAAGTCGGCAAAGGAGCCCAGGAAGGAGAGGAAAATAAAAGAAAATAAAAGAAAAGAAAAGCGAAATTATGGGATAATGGAATCCGGAATCAGGAGAAGTTTTTTTAGTAAAAGAAAAGCAAAGGAGTTTAAGGAAAGTTTAAGGAGTTTGTGGGATAAAAATTAATAGGAAAAGGTTTAAAATAAAAAGTAGAAGGACAAGGGTTTGAAATACAATTTTTAGGGAAATAAAACCTATACAAGTTCCATAAATAATTTTGGAATAAATGCTTGGAAATTAACTTTTATATTTTAAAGAAGGATTTAAATAAATAATGATTATTCTGGGACCTCCGCTTGGCTGGTCTGAAATCCTTTTCTACTCTCTCAAAACAATATCGTTTGTTTGTTGATATTTTTCGATTGTTTCCTAGGATATTTTTGCTTTAAAAAAACCCCCCATTTTTGCCGCTGAAAACTATTAATTAATTTAAACAAATGGAAATCATTTTGGCAGGCAAACAAATAAATTTTCTCTTGTTTGCACACAAGCACGCAACACACAGAAAAAAGGGGGGAAAATATCAGAGGCGGCGGCAATCAATTATGGGCGGCGATGGGGGTTGGGGAAAATCAAGGGGCTGGCACCCGAAGTCGACTCTTCAAAATGAATGCCGTGTGCAGATGTCCTGCCAATCAATGGCTACGCTTCAATAAACACATACATCGCATCCTGGCTTCTTTTTTTGGGCGGTATGGGGGGCGGGGGTTCACTGTGTGCTGCAGAAACACACAAACACATATGCAAAGTGGCCGGGCTTGGGGTCTGGGGGCTAAGAGGCCCCCGCAAAAATTTGCAGCACGAACAAATCGTAGAAATTATTGAATAAAAAAAAAAGAAAGAAGAAACTAACAAAAAATATGTGAAAAAATAGACATAGTAGGGAAAGAAAGAGCAGAACTGGCTGAAACTATCCAACGAGAAGGAGCGAGATGGACATCTGGCCTGGGCATGCCGAAAGAGAGGCGACGATGTTAAGAGAAAGAGAAAAACAAATTAAAAAATTGTTAAAGGAGGCAGAGCAGTGCACAAAAAATACAGGCCACTCTGGTTACAGTAAACCAGGGACGAGATTCGAGGGCTAAGGATTGCAAAAACAAAACTTACACAAGCCCAAGAGGTTGGTTTTTGATCTTCTATCACTGGCTGATGAGTTTGAGGGTGGTTTTTAAGCTCCGATCTTACAAATGGCTGCCCATTCTTGTCTTGGACAGAAATTGCAAACTAAAAAATTAATTTAAATGTAGTTTTTGAGTGTTTTTAAATGTTACACCTCAGGAAATATATTATTTTCTTCCAAAGTCTTTAAAAAACATATGTACCTATCCTCGAGCCTTCACTGTATTAGCTAAAAATGGGTGGAAGGAGTTCCGAGCTCGACTCCTTCATTTATTGATGTGTAGCTGGTATCCCTATGATTGCCTTTTCAGAAACTATAAGCCCCACCTCCCCGAGAAAGGAAAAAATAAAACGCCTGAAAACCCCCCCGGAAAACCCCCTTTTTCACATACTCCTGCACTGATTGCTTCATTTTTTATACTTCGTCCTCTGCAAGCACTCAACATTTTGTTTCGCTTATTTACTCACACACAGCCAAAAAGATACTGAAAGAGTGAAATAGTTAGTGAGAAGAAAAATCTGAGATATGGCTGCCATTTTGTTCTCTTTTTTGCCAGGGATTCTACCTATATCTCCTGTTGAATATTTTTGCAATTTTTAATTAGAAATCGTGCACACATGAGTTGGTCGCTTAATGAATGCAAAAACCCAACGATGCTTGATGGGAAAAATTCCATAGAAATATTCTCAATAAAGGAAATTTGGTATACCAATACAATGAGTATTTCTTTAAATATATTTAATATAAAATATAAAATAAAATATTTATTTAATGTAATTAAATGGCTCTTGCCAGCTTTTCTCTTTTTTTTTATAAACAGTAATAAAAATAAATAAAAATATTACTAAACAATATAAAACAATGCCCGAAAAACTCAATAAAATGTAAACAAATTCGAATTGAAGTCCTTAAAAGTATATCCGTGTAAGATCGAATTTCCCAACTTGTGTT
This sequence comes from Drosophila tani, assembly GCA_008042535.1. Taxonomy (NCBI): domain Eukaryota; kingdom Metazoa; phylum Arthropoda; class Insecta; order Diptera; family Drosophilidae; genus Drosophila; species Drosophila tani. The sequence goes on along the minus strand of VNJO01009491.1, from coordinate 59,149 downwards.
TTGTCCGAGGCCGAAAGTTTACTTCGTTTTTCGCACCAGAAAACCATAACTGAGCGGTGCGGGGTTGGGGTTTTGCTATCATAACAAATCGCAAAAAGCTGCAACCAACTCGATATATATACGATATAATATATACGTATATATATCTGTATATATATAGACAAGGGGCAGCCAGCAAAACTGACGCACCAAAAAGTCATTTGAAAGTCGCACAAACTTCGGGGGAGAGAAAGCTTTTCTTTTGTGGATGGCAAAGCCAGTGAGCGTGTGGAAAACGAAGAAAATGCATTGCAAGGAAACGCACTTGTTAAATGGAAAGAGGGGACAAGACAAAAAGGACCTGTCAGCTCCACTTTCTGGGATAATTTCGGAAAATATATGTAGTTTTAAGGGAAATCCAGGGTAATCGTATTAATATGTTGACTTTTAGAATAAAAGTCTTCCTAAATTTTAATTTACATCTTTCTCAACCTAATTCCCCAAATAAATATTGTGTTGCCTACTTTTAGGTATGAAAATTGTTGGTTTAAAATTCTTCTAAATTGCTTACTTTAATATATTAAATAAATAAATAAATATATAAATCTAATGTTAAATTTCACCGTCTAAAATGAGAGGCCTTTGGGGTGACATCACGCACACATGCACACTCAGAAAAAAAAACCACACACACACCCACACAACTGGAAAAGCGCATCAAAAATGGCAACAAAGGGTGTGCACACACACACACACTGCCAGGACTAAGGACACAAGCTGGTGTGAAAAAAAAGGAAAATGTCAAAAGTGTTTACGTTGTCTCCCTCTCGTGTCGCCTCTCGCTTGCACTCGCTTTAGCACCCACCCCCTCCGCTATCTGTGGCATAAAAAATTGTTATACTCTCGTACACAAAAGGCAAAAAAAAACTGCAAGAAAAAAAGTTATTTTAGTGGGCGGCAGTTGGGGAAAAAAAAGCACAGCGTTCATTATATGCAACAACATCGGCATCAAATGTTGTCGACGTGGCAAAAGACGCAATGCAACGCAAGGCGACGGCAATAATACTAAAAACTAACAACAACACCAACAACTATCGGCAAATATCCCCCAACTTGGCAGGACTCGGTGCCAACAAAAAACTACACAGGGGGAAAAATTAAATAGAAGATATTTTAAGCCCTTCACGGGTTTTTTCTTGAAATAATTTGTCAATTACTTGTAGATCTATATTATTCCAGTGAATGAAAATAGTTTAAAGCCTAAATTTTACTATAAACTAATATAAATTAAGGAATTTACCGATATACCAATATTTGGAAGTCCTCATTCTCAAAATCGAATAAAAATGTAATTTAAAAAACTCTAAAATATTATTTTTAAAATAAATTGAAAGTTCTTCAAAGAATTCTGGAGATTTATTTAGGTTTAGGCAAAGAACGAAACTCTTTTATTGATGAAATTTGAATTTAAAAAAAAAAAACATATTAAAATGTACATATTTCTACTCCAATATTTATATACAAAAACCCTCTCAAGAATTTTTTCTCCGTGTATCCGACGTCAGAGGCGACAACAACAATGGACCGTGGAGACGCCAACGAAGCAACAAAAGTATTTTGGAAAAAAAATTACACCAACAGCAATAAGAAAAAAACAACAAACAGTCAAACAGTAACAAATACACCAACGCAAAAAAAAAAACACCAACAAACACACCAACGATGGCATAAAAGTCACAAAAAATGGCAAAAAGTGCGGCTTTTTTTTGGCAACCAAACAAAAATATTTGGTATCAAATTCTACGTAATAGAGTGGAAAATAAACCGTAAATACAACTAAATAGGTAACAAAAGAAAAGAAAAGATAAGGAAGAAAAAAATGCAATGAGATAACCAGAAGAAAATTAAGCTTAAAAAGGAAATTATTAGGATTTGTAAGCATTAACTGAGTACTAAGTATGGCATAGTGTAGCCCTTTTAGCATTTTGTTAAAGTAGCAATATGTAAATATGAATTTCAGCATTTGTGTTCCAATTCCGCTGTATCAAATAGAGATAAATTAAGACGATAAGAAAATTAGGATTAAGTAGAGAAAAGACTACGGTCACACTACAATTTATAAAAAGAAGAAACGCACATTGAAATAAAAGGAGCGAATAAAATCAAAGAAATAAACAGTAATCAAGACAGAAACTACGATAACAGATTTGAGGTTTTATAAAGTAAAAAACCAACAAATGGTATGGTTTCCGAGATAGAATTCGGAAGATCTTCCAAGGACATCTGGACAAGGACCTTCGTTATTATCAGACATTTTAGCCCTGAAATGCTGAATCACACGGAATATTAATATTATCTCCGAGAACTCGATCATATTTTCAATTTCTTTCCGTGTTCATCTGCGTCGATACTGATATATCGGCTATCGGCACTATCCAGTGACTGTGAGATCTATCAGCGCGTGTGCCTGTGATTGCAACGATAACGGTGACTGTGTCACGTGACCGTAAATCGAAAGGTGGGTTGGCGCAGCAGGCCCAAAAGAAATGGTGGGGGAGGGGAAGCGACCGTGTTAGGTGCGAAGGGACGCACAAAACGCAGCCAAAAACGAAATGAGACGAAAACGAGGCGAACAAGACGCCGGCGTCGACGTCGCAGCTGACTGCACCGTCGGCTGCCCAATGAGTCGCCACATGCTCTCATTCTATGGCGCTCTCTCTCGCTGCCGCTCTCTCCCTCGCTCCACACAGTTCCACTCCCCCGCTCGGCTTTCAACTACTGCTCTCTCCCTTTCGCCCACGCCCCCGCCCCAAACACTCAACGGACGGCTGCTCACCCTTTTTCCCTCGCTCGACCGACTCCCTCTCTCTCTCGCTCGCTCTATATTGCCTTGCTGTTGCACTCGTCGCATGTTTGTTGTTGTTTTTCCTCGCCTGTCTTTGCTGCTGTTTTTGTTTTTGTTGTTTTTGTGTGTGTGTGTGAGTTTTTTTTCCTCAGTTTTTTTTTTTCTCTTTTGCGCTGCGTTTTTGCCGAAACGGGCGATTTTTGCTCCGGTGGTGTTGCCGTTGTCGTTGCTGCTGTTGTTGTTGTTGTTCTTGTTGCCTTTGTTTCGTTTATTCCTCTCCTTCCGCAGTCGCTTGTTGTTTTTGTTTTTGTTGCTGCCGAACGCAGCACAATTTTTTTGCCGCCTGCCTGGCGCTGTTGTTGTTGTATCTTTGCAGCTGACTGCCAATTGTTTTTGGGCCAATCACAACGGAGTGCAAGCGTCGCATTTCGCATGTGGGTGTGGCCTAAAAATGCAACCCCCTGCAGGTGGACGTCGGCAGCGCTGCCGCAGCGCCGTCCGCGCGCGCCTCTTGTTGTTGCTGTTGTTATTGTTGTTGCGTTTAGTTTTCGGCTCTTTTTGTTTGCTGGCCGGCAAGAAAAAAAAAACAAAAAGAAAACAAACAAACAAAATTACGTGTGTTTGACCAAAAACAATTGACTAAAAAAAATGATAGGCACACACACACTAAGAACGAGGTGTAGGCTGGCCAGGTGGTGGGGTAGGGGTGGGGGTAGGGGGAAGGAGACTTGCTAAATAGGAAATAATTATTAAACATAAAAAAAACACCTATTGTTAAAAGTTCTTGCTCCTATTTAATTTCTTATGAAAAATAGTTGATTTTATTCGCTCCTTTTATTTCAATGTTTGTTTCTTCTAATTTTATAAATTGTAGTGTGACCGTAGTCTTTTCTCTACTTAATCCTAATTTTCTTATTGTCTTAATTTATCTATATTTGATACAGCGGAATTGGAACACAAATGCGGAAATTCATATTTACATAATGCTACTTTAACAAAATGCTGAAAGGGCTACACTATGCCATACTTAGTACTCAGATAATGCTTACATAGTAAAAATATTTAATACTTAAAAACTATAAAATTCGTTTAATTTTAATTTTATTTCATATTTTTTTGTGCCTTCATATACATCTCAGAGTAATAACAAATAATTACTAAGACCTACATCAATAACCCATTGAAGAATCCTCATATAATGATTATAATTTAGTTATATTGTTAAAAAAAATATAAACACACTAAATTCTAGCTAAGACAGTCATATTTTCCACTTAATTTCAATTAAATTTAAACACTTTCTTTTCCTTTCTCTCCTCGTAATTCCCCAAAAATAAATACAAACTTTAAGCCCGAGTTAAAGTTGTTCTTTCTGCACTCTATTTGGATTTTCCCTTTATATATATATATATTTTTTTTTTTTTTTGTTTGTTGTTGTTTGGTTTTAAATTTTATTCGCGACTTTTTCGCTGGCGGAAAGTTTTCACTTTCCTTCTGAGGAAAACTCTTAGGGGAAGAGGGGGTCTAGAGGAAAACTGCAACAATAAATACTTGACGCCACATTGTGCGAGTGCAAGTGCGAGTGCGAGAGTGTTTGACTTGCAAGTTGAAACTCAGAGGAAAAGCGCCAACAACAACGGGAACAATCTGTGAAAAGCGAAGGAATAGCGAAGGAAAGCGTCTGCGGGAAAACACTTTCAACTTTTCCAACCGGGATCAAGTCAATTGGAGGCATCCAGATTATGAATGGCAAATGAGTTTGGCCCAAAACGAGCGGGTAATTATTTTATTTTTGCGGTTTAAATAAAAGCAGCCCGGAAATGAAGTGACAAACTCATTAAAAACAATTAATATTAGCTCGCTAGAATATTAAATGAATATAGGGAAATGTTTTTTTAAGTTTTAAATAAATGTTCAGGCTTGAAATAACTTTTATAATATTTCTAACTGAATTATATTTTAAGCCAACCAATTAGAAACTCATCTTCGTAGTTATAAGCATTTTCTGCTATTATTTAAGGTTTCTATCTTCAAGATACCTCGTCTGAGCTGTTTATATGTATTTAAGATACAAAGAATTCACTAAATATCCCACAGATACGCACTCAACCGGGCGATGCATTCAGTGAGCAGCAGACAGATATCCTCGCACAAAGGATATCTAAATGGGAAAAATAGTAATACCCCGTCTAATGCCGCATATTGCATACATTTGTGCGCACAACCCAAGAAGCGGTAGGACCGGGAGGAGGATCAGCAGGAGCAGCTGCATAAAAAGTCGTTGCAAAATTTTATTTGCTGCTATTTTGCGCACAATTTAATGCCATTTTTATGCACTTAATGTTTGCCCAGATGGCTATATAAGCATATACGATATGTCTGTGTGGGTTTGCATAGAGATATATACATACAAACATATATATTTGTATATTTAAAGTAAGACAGCGCAAGTTTGGAGAGTGAAAGTTGCTCGGTTCTTGCATTCTGTGCCATTTGTTGTGCGGCGGCACACAGCGACTGGGATGGAGATACATATGTATCTGCCAGATACATTGCACAGTGCAAGCTCCTTGGAGGGAATAAATAATTTAAGTGAAAATATTTTTTAAAGAAATAAAATATTTAACTTCAAAAAATATTTATTTATTGTTTCTGCCCTTTTTTCAGAGCCAAATATAAATATTTTAGAGAGTCTGATGAATAATTTCGCAGTAATCCTTTAAACCTTTACAAAAATAAATAACTAAATAATTATAAATTGCAGAACTAATTCATATAATTCAGAGACTTTAGTTTCTTTGTTTCCTAATTATGTTCCAGCTTATTATGCTCCTTTTTCAGAAGCTTAATAATGTATAGCATACTTTTTGGCACTCTTTACAATGATTTCAAAGCAATAGCTTCCGATATGTAATTAGTATTCCCTGTATCAAGAAAGCACTGCATCTATCTATCTATATATATATACAAGAGATATATCTATATGTGGCTGCCATATATCGGTGGCAAAGTTTTCAATTTCGCTTTCAGCATAAATATGCCAGAGAGAAGTTTGCTTGGCGCTCCTCCTGCAGCTCCTCCTGCTCCTCCTTCTCCTTCTGGTTTTTCGACGCCGCTGGCTGTTTGTCTGCATTATGACCCACTTAAGTGGCTTTATTGCGAAGGTTACGAAACTTTGACTAGACCCCGCCGCCACGCCACGCCCCCTGTTCCGCTCCGCCCCTGATATGCTGATATCAGTCGAAAAAGTTTTTAACTTGATTTAATGAGTTTTAATTGCCGACGCTTGGCAACTTCTCAAGTGTGTTAATTAATTTGCCTGTTTCCGGACACTTCCGCAAATAACTACAGCTCCTTGCTCCCTGCTCCTGCTCCTGCTCCTCGTGATCCTGCTCCACTCCTGCTCCTGCCAAGCTAGCACTGTGTTATGCATCACATGTATCTCTGTATCTGGCAGATACATCAACTATCTTTGCATGCCATGTCATCACCGGTGGATGCCTGTCTGTCAGACCCACACAAATTGTTATTTTTGTTTATAAGCCCCCGCTACATATATATTTTATATACTTATATAAATATATATTTATATATATGTATATGCGAATATATACTCTTAATAAAACTGTCAATCAAGCGGCGCGCTGGCTACCAGAAATGCAAACTAGAACGACATTTAGATAGAGCCAACAAGACTGTCAAAGTCTTCCAACTGGCACCGAACACATATCCCTTCCTCTCCCGTCGCCCGCGAACAGAAAAACGTTGCCAAAGTTAAGCTACCGAATAAAATTATGTCAATAAACAAAAAAATTACCGGAAAATGTTTCCAAAAATTTGGTGGGGACAAAGAAGTAAAAGCCAAACTCCAGGGTTAAAAGTTAAGGGTTATATCACTGTGGTGTTGCTTTTAATAAATAAATTAAATAGTTTGTAGGTTTACAAATTTATTTTGATAATTATAACGATTCCTGAATAATATTTTTTGGGGTTTCATAAGAATATTAAAGATTTTTAGTAGTCTTAAAATATATAGAAGCTTGCATATATTTCTTTGTTCTTTGCCAATTTATTTTTAAGAGCCATAATTATAGTTGATTGCTTGGATATATTATAAATATATTTAAATTATACCCTTGACTTTTTTATAAAAAATCCCTTTTATAATTTTTAAATGCCTTTTAATATTTTCAAACTGCTATAAAACCTTAATTATAATTGTATTTAGTATTAATTACTCAAAAGCGTTCTTTTCTGTTCGTTATTTTATTTCATCATAGCATTTGCTTAAATTTTATTAATAATATAAGTTTTCATCCATTTCCATTACCTATTTTCAATATATTTATATTTATTCAATAATATATCCCTACTTTTTCATTAAAGCAATTTCCTAAATATTTTTATTTGTTCCTTCGGATGCATTTACCACCAATCAATAGCTAAAGGAAATAAAAAACAAACCTGTCACAGGTGTAAGTCTAAGGCTTGGATTTCGATATGCACTCTTTGATTTGTTGTTTATGTCATTTGGCAAATTGATTTCATTTGAGGACACCTGACAGGACAAGGAATGCACGCCTGCCTGCCTGCCGCGGCTCAGCCCGGCTCGGCCCAATGTTTGTTTAACGTCAAGTGAAAGTTTTCTTTGTGTTATTTTCCCATTCAATTTTCCAAGGTGGCGGTGGGAAGGAGTAAGTAAGGGGGGGGGCTATGTAAATGGATTTTATTCAAATCTTAGTTTCTTAGCCCCGCAGGTCTTTCAGTTGTCAGCAACATGTTGCTGGCTGAAATGTTGACGCTAATTAGACACCAGGACACCAGGATGTGTGTGAGTGTGTGTGTGCGAGTCCAGCGATTCTACTGGTTTATTAATGGACAAGATTCATTAGGGTTGGAAGCGTGAGCACAGAGACGTAACTATCGTATGGAAGGTCGTAGATATAATTGGTTAAAATATTGATTTAGTGAGGGAATTAAAGGTAAAATCTGTTAATGAAAATACATTTCTCCTTTTTTATTTAAAGAGGCAATTCTTTTGCGATAATTTCGATTAATAAATATTTGACATTTACTACTACTAATGAAATAATAATAATATTTCAGAAATACTAAACCTTACAATGATTTTTTAATTAATAATTAATATTTCAACGATAAAAACGATATTTTTGACATTTCGATATTTCCGATAGTACTCATGATAATAATAATAATAATATTTCAGAAATACAAAACCTTACAATAATTTGTTAACTTAAAAATTAATATTTCAACGATAAAAACGATATTTTCACATGCCTCGATCATTCCGATATTTCCGATAGGTACTCCAGATCATAAAACGATCATTTCGATTAATAAATATTTGACATTTACTATATTCATTCCTCTAGCTATGGCTACTAATGAAATATTAATAATATTTTAAAAATACAAAACCTTACAATGATTTTTGTATATAAAAATTAATATTTCAACGATAAAAACGATATATTTCACATGCCTCGATAAGTCCGATATTTCCGATAGGTACTCAGGTGCATCCCTAGCCAAGCCAAGCGGGTCTAGGTGGGGTGGGGAGGCTAATTCACTTGGCAGAAGACGTCGGCAAATAACAAAAGACTACATTTTTGTACACCGGGCAACATGTTGCCGGCAGGTTGTTGCTGCCGCTGCTGCTGCTGCCTCGGCCACTGATGTTGCTCCTGTAGTTGCTCCTTTTTGTCGTCTTCATCTGGGCCTGTGTTGTTGCCCTGGACCTGCCTAGGCGGACGGCGGCATGTGAACAACACAATGTGTCATGTTGTTCATTTTGTTGTTGTTCGCGCAATCGATTTGTTGTTGGTGTTCAATTAATTGTACTCAATGCCAATGTTGCCAATGCCGGCTACTGGTTGTTGCCGCTGCTGCTGCTGTCGCCGCTGATGTTGCATGTTGCATGTTGCTGCTGTGCATGTTGCTGGCGCCAATCGAGGATCGGCGGCGGCATTGAAGAGAGCGAGAGATACCTCATTCCCATTGCCATTCGGATGGCCCGTTCCCACTCCCCCCCTCTGGGGAGGGAGATTAGCATCGGCAAATTGCAATTTATATAGAAAAGTAAATTTCTACGATTTGCCTTTATCTCGCGGTGGCTATTGTTGCCGGGTGGTCCTCAAAATGTTTGCTCAATTCCATGCCACGTCCTATTGCTGTCATTGGGTCCTGTTTCTTTTTTTGTGGTAGTTGCTCAGGGGGATCTAAGCTAGAGAAGTTATGGTATTTATTATAAATATTTTTGGGACTATTATAAATATTTTTGGGATCTTAACAGTAATACCAGATATCTCGATCTAGTCAGTTTCAGAACTAAAAATACTCCATATAAATATTATTTATTATTTTAAAATTAAATTCCTCCAACTTCCCCTATAATTTTTTAAACCCACTCTAATACCCCTCAATTTCTTCATATTTCCTCTCCCAAAAAAACCACTAAAAACCTGGTAGTCAGACCCATTAAGTCTGAAAGTAATTCCCATACCCCCCATCACCGCTTTCACCTAAAAATAGCCCGCAAAATGGAAGATGCTTTTTAATTAGCCAGCAACAAGCGTCGCCCAGACAAAGAAAATCCCAAAAAGGATGTCCAAAATCAAACAACAACAGCGACGAGGCGGCGAGGCATAAATGCCCCGTTATAAGGGACACTTTTCAAACGGAGAGGGGGGGGCTAAAAGTGCCCCAAAATGCTGCAAGCAAAATGAGGCGACGAAACACGAACCGAAGACAAAATGCGCGGATTTCAGCCACACTCTGCTCCTCCTCGGAAAAGAGCACTCCAAAACCCAAAGACAACTTCATTTGATATCCTTTTCAGAGGGCATATTGCTGCCAGAAAATCGAAATATATATATATATATATATACCTATATTAATATATATTTATTTACAAAAGATATTACACTTTTCCTAAGAGTTCTTTGATATTTTTTGTAATATTTTCTAAATATAAATAATTCCCATTATTCCCAGGGTATTTCAGACTTCATTCTCTTAAGTTATCCTTCCTTTTTTCTTGGGTGGCATGGGAGGACGTCGACGGGGGTCATGCAAAAGTGTTAATGGCGGCTAATAAGGCGAGGGGCAAAAAGGACGAACAGCTGGCGGCACCAAGGACAGAATGACATTAACAAGCGTGATAACAAAAACAAAAAACAAACCAAACAAAAAATAAAACACAAAAAAAATACACCAAAAACAAGATGAAGACATTGCAAAGAGGGCGTGAAAAATATAATAAAGAAAGAAAAAGAAATCGAGAGAAATAAAAAGATATAAAGAAAAGAAAAAGGAGCATGCGAAGGTGTCAAACCATAAAAGGAACACACAACTTAAAGCCGCCAAAAAGGACACAAAGGAACACGTTTCTGGTTACAATAATTATTGAACTAAGCCCCTTTACTTGATTATTAATTAATTTATTTATTTATATATTTATTTATATAATTATTTATATTTAATATATTTTAAAAATTCCCCCAACCATATTTATGAACTTTTTAATTATTTCCGCCAAATATTTCCGGCGAGAAACTGGCCAAAAACCCAAAGAGCGCCTTCCTCTCGAAATTAAGCTGCAGTTAAGGCCAGGACTATAAGGATATAGGGACATAAAAGGGGGAAGGGGGGTGTGTTTGAGTGAAGTGTGGCAGCTTTAGACAGCTCCGGCTGCATAGTTTCAGTTGCCTCTAATTTAACGGCAGAGTAAGCCGAAAAATACGAGAGGACGAAATACGACGGCAACGGCGGCGGCGAAGGCAGACAAAACATTTGGCAGCTGCCAGGACATCCTGAACAGCCCCCGACCCCCCTCCCCCCCTCCAGAGCGTCCTGTGACAAGCAGCGATTAAGAAGATAAATGATTATTTTGAGCAATGCTAAAATAATAGACACCGAAAGCAGCAGCATCCTGCCAAAGGAGGCCTCGTCTTAAATTTCTAATTAGATGCGATGCCAGCCGAGGCGAGGCGACGGCGACATTTCTGCCGCTCCGTCTGCCACTTGCAGTTAACTTATTGATTATTTTTCTCCCACTATATAAAATATATGGTATATATACTTATATATACCCACTATATATCGAAGTGTTTTTGAACCCGACCCAGGAGCGACGCACTCTGAAAAAACAGAGGCCGTAGACCCGAAACCGGCTGCCCTTTTGGGTATATCACCTTATACATATATAAATATGTATTTTTGTTTGTATATGTTTGGTATATATCTGGTGTATATCTGGTGTATATTTTCATTGTCAAGGGCAAAGTGCGTGAGTAGCTGACAGATACAGATACAAAACATTGAAATACATTAGCAGCAAGGAAGGTCTTGAGTTCCGACAGCTGAAATTGAATGCCCTGCTTGAATACAAATATTAAAACTTACTTTAAAAATATTTTTACACCTTGAATTGCTTTAATTTAATTTAGAGACTAATTAATTTATAAGTTTAATATATTCTTCTATATACTTTAAAATAATATATATTAATATATAATTAAGTTATAAGTTTAATAAATTCAAAAACAAAAATTATATAATTTTTTAACAAACACTTAATGTAAAAGCAATAAACGGAAAGGATTTCTAAGATGCTCTCAAATTTCCTTTTATTTTTTGTTTATTTTTGTATAAGTTTGCCTATCTATTTTTAAAAATTAAAAAACAAACAAAAATAAATAAACAAAATAAATCTATCATGGCGAAAACCACCAGAAAATGTTGTTAGAAAAATTTAGCTAGACTAAACAAATGTTGCTAGAAGCCTGCTGTCCACGCAGCAA